>JANAVB010033420.1:13003049-13129547 GCA_029216955.1 Iris pallida
ACGACCCGTACCCATTTTTTTAAACGGATACGAGACGTGTCCAAGCCAGCCTACGCCGTAGTGTCGACGGTAGAACGCTGTCACGGCCATGAAGATCAAAATCACAAATAATGCTCATTCACGTAACTAATTAACTTACATTATCAAAGTTTTATATTTGTTAAAAATATAACTTGTACAAATAACTGAATGACTACAACTCACTATCTGCTAGTCTCTAGGCTTTTGTCTGCAAGTATTTCCGTCCACTCCCCAAGCTAAGTGAATCCACGGCTAACCTGAAAATGTTGGTTTTCAGTCAGGAATGAACGAGCACAATTCACTGAATGCAATTTTCAATAAGAAAATGACTATACAACAGAGGTTAGACATCAATTACTGTTTTTGAAAGTAACAAAAATACGGAAACCAATAGCAAATAATAGACACAAAATACTTTCCCCAACTGTTAGAAGTACCTTTGATATGATCGTCTCGGGACAATTATGCACACGTCTAACTGTCTAAAGTTTACATGGTCTACACATACACGGTCTACAGTTACACGTCTACAGAAAATATTGCAATAAAAACACTGTCTATAAAATAAAAATCACGAACTACACAGCTTAAATGTAAAATAATCCGGTCTACAATGTCTAATTTTACAGTAATAATCAATGTCTACACTGTCTACTTTGCAATAAATTCACTTTCTACACTGTCTACACAAAATAAATGCAATAATAAACACGGTCTACACGTCTACACCGGTCTAAGGTCAGATCACCCACCTTGGTACTTTTCATTCCCGACTCAACATTGATAATAGAAAATAATCATATAACCATGGCCAATCAATAAAATATTAAAATTAATATCGAAATGCAGACATAACTGTACTCGCCTGGGTCCTGTGCTGGTGTAACCGATAATCTGAACCACTCAGAATGCCACAATAGTCAAAACTTGTACAACAGTCCCCGAAGCTGAAATACATTACCACTGTTCTAGAATATCTAATTAGCTGGAATTACCTGTCCTTAAGTCCAATTTTGGACACAGGATCAAAATGGTAATTTTTGGATCAAACGGTGTCCGCCGTTGGACCCGCTTTGCACCGAAAACGTGCCAGGATCAATTGTCTCTAAAGTCATCAAACTACATGTCTACGGATTCATTTGACGATACGAACCCAACCGTATGTCCAAGTTGGATTCCGACGGCCCGTGCACAAATCACCCGTTGATTGGACCGTGGGGCCCGCCAAACGTCGATCCAAATCAACTGTCTCAGAATCGAACCAAACTTGGCATACAGGACCAAAAAAATGATACAGTCCTGCTGACGCAAGTTTCGTCTCGATCTGACGAGCATACACAAAGTTATGCCTGAATTTGAATTGCACGATACGGGGCGATTCCGACGGATACGCATCAAATTCGTCACGCACACGCGACCAATTTGAATTCCGTCAAAGCCCACACGACCACGAAGCCGTTACGCACCTTTCGATGCCTTCTGTTCGCGACCACGTCGCCCGAAATGGCGAGACGCACGTCGTGTGGATGAGTTTTTCTAAAATCCTGTTTTTCTAAAACTGTTTTTTAATTCGATTTATCTTAACATCTACTGATTAATAAAATAATCTAAAAATAGGGTTTGAAAGCTGGTTAGGTTGTCTAAAAACATGTTCAAATGGATATTTGCTTTCCAATTCGTGCGTCTGGATCGAATTTTGCCCTGTTTTCGACCAGGTTTTTTGTCGATTTTTGACTCAGTTTGTGATGCATGTAGTGCAAGGTATATCGAGCTAATCTAATAGAAATGAAGGGGTTAGGTTTTTGAATTACTAGCAAAGATGGTTCGACCATTGGTCGACCGAGCACAACGGAAGGTTACGGCGAAGTCGGTCACGCGTTACATGTTGCTGCCCTGTTTCTCTTCCAGCTGTTGCCTCTGTTGCGAGCGGCCATTGTCCGCGCGGCCTCCGGCGGCCCGTACTGGCCGCGCACAGTCGGTGGTCTCGGCGGCGGGTGGCGCGCCTTCGCCGTCCAGGTCGGGGTTGCTAGGGATTTAGAGTTTTGATCGATTTCCTCTGCTATGTAGTTATATATATATGAGTACTGTTATGTATATATATGAGTACTGCTGAGTTGAAACAGAGCCGAGGGGCTCTGGCTCTCGGTTAATTTGGCTGCCCAGGCTCGGGCTTGGGCCCACGGCTGGCCTTTGGGGTTTAGCTATGGGCTCGGTTTAATGGGTTTAACGGCTCGGGTAGGTTGAACCTGTGAGTGTGAAGTAGTCTGGGCTCGGTTGGCAGGTGTGGGCTGAGCAACTCACATGGCTTGTGGCCTGTCAGAGTTCAAAGGGAACTCGGCTTGCTTCTTTATTATATATATATATATATATATATATATATATATATATATATATATATATATATATATATATATATATATATATATATATATAGTTTATATATATATATAATACATATATGACATAAAATATACTTTTATATATATTTATCTATATACTTTTTATTTATTTATACATATATTCCTATATATGCTTATATAATACCTATCTATATATATAGCTAAATACTCCATAACCAGAACATATATATAATTCCTTTGAAGAATAAATGAATATTATTTATATTATTCTGAGAATAATATAATAATTCCTATAATAATAGTCATAAGAATAGTATAAGAATAACAATAATAAATATAATAATAACAATAATAATAATAATAATAATAATAATAATAATAATAATAATAAGGATATTATGATAATTACAATAACAATAGGTATGGGAATAATATAATAATGATAACAATAATAATAATCATAAGAATAATATAATAATAATAACAAAATATCATAACCAATAATAATACTAATATTATATAATAATCACCTCACTAACTTAATAATAGATAAAAATAATCAAAATGCAATAGATCTATATTGGTGTATATACCCTTTATGTACAGTCTAAGAATCACCATTTAGATAAAATGAATTAATGATAAAAATATTTTACAATTTCCGGGAAGGGGAGCTACAGTTGTATGGGTTGGAGTGAGGACGGGAAGGATTCGACTGTGTGGAGGATCGGCCATGGCGAAGAGGGTGTAGGCATTGGTACAGAACAGCAGTCATGAAAGGAGGAAAAGACTTATGGTGTAGAAGAACAAGGCCTTATCTCTCCTTATGCATATAGTTAGGCTATTTGATCCATGGAAGATGAGCATCAATCCGATTCAAAATCGGGTTAGATGATATCTGCTCGGACTCAATTAGTTATCTAATATAAATTCAGTTTAGTCCTAATCCCTTAGTAGGATAGAAATATTAGTTTAAATCGATATTTAACCCAAGCAAATCATATAAATTAAAATCTAAAACCAAATAGTTATTATCATAATTCAAATAACGCTTAATACTATCAATCTAATTTCAAATAAATAATACTCCTAGTAATTTAATTTAATTATAATGATATTATTAAACAATTTAAAAAAGATATCTTTATAAGTCAAAAAACTTAATTTTGAAAATACTTTGATAAATCTTTTATTTGTTTCCATAATACTCATGATATTTAAATTATTTAAAAACCAAAACTTTTCAAGAAGATAATTATTGTATCCAATAAAATATCAATTAATCAAAATTAATAATGAAAGTAGTACTAGCCAAATCTAAATCAAATGATATTTTAAACACAAATTGATCTAATCGCGATCTACTAATGATTGCCAAAAAATATTTTAAATAAATTCAAACCTTTTATAAATGAATCACCATTCGGTGATACTACTAGACATTCTAAAACCGTGTAAGGCATATAATTGAACAAACCAAAATCAATAATTTGATTATAATACTAATAAAGAATAATATATAAGGTAAAACATATATCTTCATAAATCCTAGAATTTTGATAACACTTTGGTCGAGAAATAAAATAAATAATTAAATACGCTTTTTAAATCGTTCTAAAAACTATTTTTTTCTTTTTTCTTTTTTGAAATGCGAAAGAATAATAAAATATATTTTTAAAAGGAAAAATAATTTACTTGTACTACAACTATTAAAAAAATTTAAAAAATTCGGGAAGAGGAGTTACAAGCTGTATTAACAGCTTCAGCCCAAAAGTATTTAAGTAAACTAAACTAGTTTAACATTACTCTGGCCATTTCGGATAGGGTCCTATTCTTACGTTCCACAACTCCATTTTGTTGTGGAGTCCTAGGGAAAGAGAACTCATGCAGATAACTGTGTGTGTCACAAAATTGCTTAAACTTTGCATTCTTAAATTCGCTGCCATGATCGCTTCGAATACGAGTGATCATGAATCCTTTCTCATTTTGAACTTTCTAGCGAAAGGAGATGAATTCTGACAATGCATCGTTCTTGCGTGCAAGAAAATATACGTACATGTCTCTAAAGAAATCAACTACTATTACAAAAGCATGTAATTTACCACCTAGACTAACAATTCTAGTAGGTCCAAATAAATCCATATGCAGTAATTGTAGAGATCTAGTGGTACTTACAACGTTCTTGAACTTAAAAGTGGATCGGGTAGCTTTGTTCTCTTTTATATTCTCCACATACCGTATCCTTCTTGAAAGAAATGTTCGGTAAGCCTTGTACCAGCTTTTTGTGGATAGTCTTAAAATTGTGTCCATATTTGCATGACAGAGTCTTATATGACATATTTGACTCTCATCATTTTTGGCCATTAAGCATCTACCTACTTTGTTAGCATCTTCCAACAAATAGAAAATATATATATTATTTTTCATAATACCTTCAAAGATAGTACTACCAATTGAGTTATCAACTATAGTATATTTGTCTTTGACAAAGTTAATACCATAACCATGGTCAGCTAAATGGCTTTTGCTGAGTAGGTTATGTTTTAACTCGGTAACTAGACAAACATCTTTAATCACAGGATAAGGAGCCTTATCAATATTGTTGATACCTACTATATACCCTTTAAGATTATTATCGAAGGAAACGAATCATTCTTTCTTCTTTGACAGTGTTACAAATAATGAAGCGTCACCGGTCATATGCCGTGAGCAACTGCTGTCGAGGATCCATTTGCTTCTAGCATGTGAAGGGTGTTCCACCAAAAAAAGTATTTGTAGATGAAACTTTTGGTACCCATTTCTTTTAGGGTCCTGAAGTGTTAGTTTTCGGTATCCATGCACATATCTTCAAATCAACAAGCTTTCTAACTCTACATACAGGAAAGATATGACCAATGGTGCCACAATAATGACATCTAGCATGTTAAGTGTTGGATGCAGTATGTTGTGCATGATTGGTAGGTCTTAGTTTTCTAGTATAATAAAAATAATCTTCTTGGGCAAAGGCTTGGTTTGGTTTGGTCTGACAATGTTGGTTTTGACAGTATTCCGATGATTTGGTAAGTGACACATGTTAGGATAGGAAGCAGCAACTTCAGGCTATTTTCCTATCCTAATTTTTAACTTTTTGGAAGTATCATACAATAAATTATAATCAGCATTAAGTGCATCATTTCTAATTAGTGCTTGCTGAAGACTCTTCCTCTCTTTGAGTAGGTCTTTCTTTAATTGGGTGTTGGTCTTGTCTTTTTCTTCGGATAGTCTTGTGGTCTCGTTTAGTAACAACTTAACATAAGAAAGCTCACCTACCTCACTAGATTTATCAATACTTCTAACCTCAGCTAGTAGGTCGGTAAGTCTTCCTATTTCACCTTTGTACTCTTTGAGTACCTTATTAGAGTTTTGGTATTTGCTATGCAGTTTTCTGTAATCACCTAAGAGGTGGCTTCACCTAATTGCTCAAAGGTAAAATCATCATATGTATCAAACAGGGGCTTAGTATTTACCTGATCGAATGCCATTAAGCATACATTTGCAGCGTCATCTGATTGTTCATCTTCTGAATCGCTGGCTTCGCTTTCATGCCATATGCTTGTGTTGGCGTACCTTCTGGATATTGATTTCTTCAGGTAACCTTTGTTATACTTGTTACTTTTCCTAGATGATGATGATGATGCTGGACAGTCCTTCTTCATATGTCATTTTTTCTTGCAACCTTAGCAGATAGGATCTTCTTAGTTGTCGTTCTCTAATTGCCATTGATTTTGGCAATTTATTCTCGATGGATATTGGTTTTGATCTCACGACGAAGCAGTAGAATGGTGTAGACGAGTTAGAAGGCAATCCAACAAAGACATTCTCATTTCAAGATCAATACGATCCCGAACGAGTCATAAAAGTGTAGAACTTTGATGTGAAAGAGGTAGCGTGTTTCAATATGATCCCGGACGAGTCATAAAAGTATAGAACTTTAATGTGAAAGAGGTAGTGTGTTTAGGGTTTATTGTAAAAAGGATGAACTTTTGCTAGAAAAGTCTTGGAGTGAGCAGTGAGTAGTGTCAAACATGTGTCAAAGTGTCCAGTGTACAGAGAGTTTACGTGCAGTGTCTTGACTGCTCTGAGTCAAAATCTGTGGGTCGAACCACAGTTCGAAAACACCACCACATCAAGCCCCATGACCAGGGTCGAAGGTAAGACATTGCCCCTACCTAGTTCAGTGTCTAGGAAGAGAAAATAGGGCTTGTCGAGTGAGAACTGGCTCCCTAGCAGCAGGGGAAATACTGCACGCAGTGTACTCATAGCCACATGTCCCCGTATCCATTTGACACAGCAAAACATACCAAAATTGACTTAGTTGAACACCAATGCAAACCACAAATCATAAGCTACCTAAATATGTAATTTATTTAGAAATTGGTGACAAAAACTTCCTATGGGGCATTTCGTCGAACAGTTGAGATACCATTTCGATACGGAGCGATACGCCCATGATACGGACCTCAAATGGACACGAATTGAACCCAAATCATTCCAAGGGCTAGGGGAACCCTAAATGAATGCATCTACAAAAATAAAACTAAAATCTAACAGGTTTAGAGATCCTTACCAATTGGGAGTTGGAATACTAATAAAAATTCTTTTGTAAAGCTCTCCCACCAAATCCAATGGTCAAATTACTCCAAATCCTTTCTAGCTAGCCACTAGAGACCTCCTCTACTCAAGGGAATGGTTTGCAATTGATTTGGTTGAATTTGGAGTTGATTTGATAAAAAGGGCAAATTTGGGGAAGAACACAATTAGGGTTAGGGTTTCTATGAAAGAGGGATAAATGGGGGCTAATGTTGATCTATATAGGGGAAATCATGTCATGGTCGGCCAAGGTAGTGGACTAGGGTTTGGTTAGGTTGCAATGTCCCAAAGGCCTTTCTATGTTGTAAAATCTAGTCCCTTTGCTAAAGGCCCAAACTAGCACCTTGTTTCTATTCTTTAATTAGGTTCTAAGTTATTCCTAGCTAGATTAGAGCCTATTTACTAATCTCAATTCATTAGCTAGGTCTCCATGGTCATGGTTAGTCGCTTGGCAAAGTCGTTCTAAGGTTTCACTAACAAATGACCAAATCACGATATATCAATTTAAATAATGTTAAAATAATAAAAAATTTACCAATTTATCACTAACATAATTGAAATCTATTATTTAATAAGTAACATGATCAATTTTATAAAAGTTTAAAATTACTCTCATTTTAGAAAAGTGGTAGTTACAGTATTCTTTTAGTCATTGATATTTTAAAGGGACGAAGTGTTTCCTTAGGAGGCCGAGTTTTGAGTGCTAGCCTACTTGTAATGTCACTTTCGGGTTACGATATTGTACTCGGGATGGATTGGTTGAGTAAGCATTTTGCTAGCATAGTATGCCGCAGGGGTCGAGTGTTGTTTCATCCTCTAGGAAAGCTGGAGTTTGAGTTCGCTAGAGGGAATACAGACCAGAAGGAAGGGATCATCTGTGGAGCTATGGTAGAAGAGAAGGAATGATCTCATGTTCTTCTAGCAGAGTTTTTGGATGTGTTCCCTGAGGAGTTGTCGGGATTGTCGTCGGCCAGAGAGATAGAATTCTCTATAAACTTGGTGCCTAGAGCTGAGCCAGTGTCTAAGCATGTCTACAAGATCAACAACATTGAATTGGCAGAGCTAAAGAAGCAGGTGGATGAGTTGCAGGACAAATGATTCATCAGGTCGAGTTCATCACTGTGGGGAGCTCCGATATTATTTGTACCGAAAAAGGATGGATCGGTACAGATGTGCATCAATTATCAAGCTCTAAACAACCTCACAATCAAGAATAAATACCTATTGCCAAGAATTTAATATCTCTTTGATCAGTTGAGCGGCGTAAAGGTATTTTTGAAGATTGACTTGAGGTTTGCTATCACCAGGTGAAGGTGAAGAAGGAGGACATTTCGAAGACTACTTTTTGGACAAGGTATGGCTAGTATGAGTTTTTGGTGATGCCGTTTGCGGTTGTGTTTGTGTTCATCGATGACATACTTATCTACTCGAAGGCACCAGAGGAGCATAAGAAGCATATGAAGATAGTTCTTGAGACTCTTAGAAATGAGAAGCTCTATGAAAAATACTTAAAATGTGAGTTTTTTCTAGACAAGGTGGAGTTTCTTGGACATGTGGTGACTAGAGATGGAATATCTGTTGAGCCTAAAAAAATTGCTGCTGTAGAGTTTTGGACTACTCTGAGTTCTGTTACGAAAATCAGGAGCTTCTTAGGATTGGGTGGATATTACAGAAAGTTCATAAAGGATTTCTCTCGGATAACAGAGCCAATAAACAGACTTACTCGGGAGGATGTTGAGTTTGTATGGACGAAAGAGTGTCAGGCTGCGTTTGATGAGCTGAAGAAGAGAGATTGACTACGGCTCCCATCTTGATGTTGCCATCAGGATCAGGTCGATTTGCTATCTACAGTGATGCTATAGAAAACGGTCTGGGATGTGTTCTAGAGTAGAACAAGAAGGTGATTGCCTATGCTTCTAGACAGTTGTGGCCACATGAGAAAAATTATTCTACTCATGACTTGGAGTTGACAACAATAATTTTTACTCTGAAGTTGTGGAAACAATATTTATACGGAGAGCGCGTGGAGATCTTCACTGACCACAAAAGCTTGGAGTACATTTTCACATAGAAAGCGTTGAATATGAGGCAGCATCGATGGCTGGAACTAATGAAGGATTTTGATATATCCTTATAGTATCATCAACGGAAGGCCAACGGAGTTGTCGATGCCTTGAGCAAGTATCCGGTAGCTATATATTTGACGACAGACCGGCATTTGTTAGCAGACCTGGAGAGCTTGGGCATAGATGTGATAGTTCTAGGGGTTGAGAAGCAGATGATGAGCTTGCAAGTTCAGTTAGAGTTGATAGACAAGATCAAGCAGGCACAATATCAGGACGTGAGTCTTAGAAGCATTATAGCTCAAGTGCAGAAAAAATTGCTGGATGATCTTACCGTTGCTGAGGATGGGTCATTGTGGCATGGGACTAGACTATGTGTGCCTAGTGGGAATCCGCAATAGAAGATTATGCAGGAAGTACACCGTTCTCAGTACTCTATACATCCTAGAGCTAACAAGATGTATGAGGATCTTAGAGAGAATGTGTGGTGGTATTACATGAAGCGGAAGGTAGCACATTTTGTTTCCAGTTGCTTGACATGCCAGCAGGTCATGGCAGAGAAGCATATACCTGGAGGGTTGCTTCAACCATTACCTATTTTAGAGTGGAAATAGGAACATATTATTATGGATTTTGTTTTCGGACTTCCACGTTCTCTAGGAGGAAAAGACGCGATTTGGGTCATCGTTGACAGGTTGACCAAATCAACCTACGTTTTGTCTTTCAAGGTGGGTTTGTGTCACGATCCGCACCCACCGTGAGGGTACGAGTACGTAACAACGCCCAGCCTACGCCGCAGTGTCGGCGATAGAACGCTGTTCTAGGTCATGAACTATAACTAGCATAATATGAATACTCTCCATAAGGAGGCCAACACAGAGGTACAACTCAATCACAATCTAAGGTAGAATGATAAAGATAGATAAACATAAAATCCAAAAGAGATACAGAAGATAGAAGTCTAAGTGTCTAAGATACATAATCCCAGAAATACATCTCAAAACTCAAATACAGTAATTCACAAGTAAATACAACTCCACACAAAATGAAATAACTATCTAAACAACCTCTACTGTGTCTCCTCTAGGCTAGCAGGCAATCCCAGGCTATCTGTATAATTTATCAACAGGTCCAGTCAGGACAGGAGCGAGCACATTACATCTCAACAGTTTATAGCAGGTTAGAAAATATAATCATACAGTAAAGTAAGATACAAGATCTGAAGAAATAACATGATGAAAAAGGGAGACTGTAAATAAATAGATACAACATATAGAGAACTAATAGTGACTAGTAATTCAGAGCACAAGATGGTTATGTAAACGGCACGATGTTGTACACGAGTAATCTACAGAGGTTGTACACGAGTAATCTACTGGATTGATTACATAACCACTTCTACACCCCCACCCCAATCAATACACAAGGATCTAGTTAAGTTATGTTATTGCACACGAAGTATAGTCGTACACGAGATCATGTGAATACATGAGTATACACGATTTCACACGATTTGTACACGAATATCACGAATACAAGGAGTACACGATGCTCACGATAAAGTATATGAACACGAATACCCGATGTATCCGCTAAGGGGATAACATCGCACAACAAGATCCATATAGTACTAATTCATGTTTCTAATGTGTCAGCATCATGTAAAGTAATCTAAAGCAGGAAATATAATCCTAAACAAGATATGAAATGATCAGAGAATGTACTCGCCTGATATCTGAATGTCCAAGATAATGATACTGTCCGATGAGAGGTGTCTGGCTCCTAATTAGAACAGCACAAGTCACAACATGTCCAGAAGGGTAATATAAAGCACTACAATGCATTCTACATGAATCTAGGTCAAACTAGGCCAAAGTCAACCCTTAGTCAACTCTGGTCAACTGTACTAGTCAAACTAGGTCAAACTAGGTCATGTCCTAACCCAGCAAGTCTTACTAGGCCTAACCAAGACTATCCTAGCAAGCACACATCAATACAAGGCTATACAAGCCAACATACACCCAACTCTATATAGCATGCAATTCAAATGGTTATATAAACTTATATATAATTATGGCATTTCAAATGGTTATATAAACTTATATATTACAACATAATATGCTAACATATATATAATATACATACATGGCTAGGTTAACTGTATTCATAAATACTTATTTAAGAGGCTATGTGTGTGTATGTGAACATGGCAAAGGGGCAAGTGAGGGTTAAATGGGCATACATAGTGTATACATATCAAAGAGTATCAAAGTGTAAGTGAACAAAGTGTCAAGTGTGATAGTGTCTACATAGTGTAATGGGTACATGAGGTAATATAGGATTTGTGTTAACATAGAACATTACATCTCATTAACTTGTATATTGCATATATTACATCTATTATTATATTACATTCATGCTTGCATTCATTCATCATTCATTTATTCTCTTGCACTACTATATGCACCATACATTACATACTATGGAACCTACATATTCATTACAAGCCATACTTATACATGCTTGCATTAGATAGGATACTTACACCTCATACATCATTTATTTAAATATTTACTCATGCTTGCATTCTCTATTTAATTACATAATAAATATACATTAACATGGGTTAAAATCAAATAGAACATTATATTACACACAAGGGTGCACAAAATGCATATGCCGAATAGTAACTCCTACTAATAATCAATACTGTATTATCTCAGCATGAATTAAAATCTACGATTAAAGTATGTTATAGATCTATGTGTTAGCTTTCCGAAACTTTAAACGGATCGCGTTTTCGTTTCCGGAAACTCCCGGAATCGCGAAAACACCGAGAACGCGTTTGTCTTTCGTACAGCTGACACTCAAATAATTCTCCAGAAAGTTACAGAAAGAATTAGGCCTATTAATATATGTTTTTAGAAAACTAACTTCAATATGCTTCTTTTAAAAAAATGGGAGATTAAACCGAGCTTTGAGCTAGAAGTTATGACATTTCTAAGTTAGGGCTTGCAATTAAAAACGTGGATAAAAATCATGACGGATTTGGGTAGTTTGAGACAAAAGAACACAAGTATATAACATAATATGTCAAGAACTCACTCTCTACACTAATATATATATATGAGACACTATAGAACACATCTCCAATACAAAAATATGAGATTAAACATGTAATAATTCATTCATACATAACAACAACACATAGTGTGTCCAAATTTGGGGTTTTCCCACATGGACACAACCACAACACAAAGGACACTCCTATGACCTCCAAATGGACACAAAATGGACACAAATGGAGATACAACCATGGGGGTCATTCCTATGGGTTCAAAATAGACCTATATGCATGAGAAAATGAAAAGGAGAAGGGATTTATACCTCCCGATAGATCGAATCGAAGAAAAGCCTTCCCGGAGCGACACCGACACGTAGAGATTCCAAAAGGACACGAACGAGCTCCGAATCCTCCCAAACTTGGGTAGCTTCCTCCTTGGCTAGAATGGAGAAGGAAAGAAGAAGATTTGGTGGCAAAATAGAAGGATTTGGTGGAGAAATTGCTAGGGATTGCTCTCTAGGAATTTGAAAAAGAACAAGAGAGAGAGTGTGGATGAGAATAATGAAATGAACTTGAGCCTATCCTCTCCCAAAGTGGCTGGCCATATGGGGCTATTTGTCCTATTATGGTAAGGTCCAAAATGCCCCCACTAACCTATTCTATGAGTATTAGGAAAGGGTTAATTGGTTGGGACTAAATTAGTCATTCTAAAGTCTCTAATCACACTAACCTTATCCATAATAATTAGTCTAACCTCTAACTAAAATATTTCTATTATGTGGACTAAAATTAATATCATGTGGGCCATGCCTAACTAGTGTGTGGGTCCCACTAGAGTCAAACTACCCCCGGTTCCCCGTTTCAAGTCGGATTGAGTTGAAATTCGAACCCGACTCAAATAACCCCAAAACAATATCATAAATAATAAAATAAATTTCAACCCCAAAATAATATCATAAATAATAAAATAAATTTTAAAAATATTCAAAAATATAAAATGACAAAAATACCCCTGTTTCTGAAAACTGGGGGTGACAGTTTCCTACGGAGAAGCTTGTCGAGCTGTATGTGAGGCAGATCATCAGGTTGTACGGAGTCCCAGTGAGCATTGTATAAGATAGGTATAGCAGATTTAGATCCTATTTCTGGAGGAGTTTGTAGGCTAGTTTGGGTACACAGCTCAAATTTAGCACCGCTTACTACCCTCAGACGGACAGACAGTCAGAGAGGACTATTCAGACGCTTGAGGATATGCTTCAGACTTGTGTGTTGGACTTTGGAGGCTCATGGAAGGATCATCTTAATCTGATAGAGTTCTCATAAAACAACAGCTATCAGGCCAGCATTGGGATGTCTCCTTTCTAGGCTCTATGTTGGCCCACTGATCTAACTATGTTTTTGAGTATGGTTATTCGATTAAGTTTAACATTATGATATCACTAATATTTACACTATCACTATAGTTTTTATACTTAAACTTAGCATAGTCATAATGCACATTATATTTATCATACTTGCTTCTATGTATCTTATTTTGTTCGTCTAACATGTATTTACAGAAAAGCAATAAGTAAGATCAACGTGCACATATACAATGAAAAAATCATGGTGGACCAAAGACGACAGAACCCTACAAGAATTATCTGAACCGTTCGACGACAACTCCAGAGCCACGCACTCGGGGGTTCGGGACTGAAGCCCACGAAAGGTATTCAGATTTCAGAAACTTGGTATCTCCGAACAGCTGCCTTCAAGGGAAAAAGTCATCTATCAAAGGAAGAAGCCAAGTCATGCCATCATCATTTCAATACTCTAAAGAAGCCTGCACATGTTTGACTATATCTGAAGTCTGTAATGAGTTTTAGAAATAATTGTAAACACAAGAAATTGATGGCAAAATTGAAAGATATGGTAGAAAATAACTCTGGATCACTTTTGGACAAATATGAGGATAATCCTAAGGATTTTTGTAGAAACCCGAAGGATAATCCGAATTAGGATATCCGATGGATAATCCGAATGGTCAATAGAAAAGCTTCTGTGAACTTTCGAATTAACCGATGGACGTCATCGGATATCCGACGGATAATCCGAATTGTTACCGTTTGGATTCCAACGGTCGAATCCTGTCCCATCAATGATCACAACGACTATATTTATAGCTATTGCACTGTGCAGAAGCATAATTCGAAGGATTTTTCGACTGCTGACAGAAAGTTGCTATTTAGCTCTTTCCAATGCTTTGGTTATAAATAGCCTTGAACTCCTTCATTCAAAGTAGATGCTTTGATCCTAAAAATTTCTAATCCACCAAAGCCTACCCACAAACAACTCTACAAAGCTTTCATTTGCTATCCATAAATTGTGTTAGAGTTGAGTTGTAAAAGAGAGCTCTTCATCTTGTTGTAAGAAGATCAAAAACCTCCTTGTGAAAAAGGATAATGTTGGAGAGTCTTCGGATAAAAGCTCTCGGTTGAAGTTGAAAAGTCTTCGAGTAAAAACTCTCGTGTAAGAAGTTGGTGATCCTTCGGATAAAAACTCATGTTGTACTATTTGCGATAATAGTAGATTAAAGCTAGAAAGAGTTCCGGGACTGGAGTGTCCCTCGGAAGGATACCAGGATACATTGGGTATCGATATTGTTGTTGCTTCTTCTCTTGCGCTCTTAATCTTAAAATTGTAGATTAAAAATCTTTAGTGTTTGATTAGTTAGCTTGACCTATTCACCCCCCTCTAGGGTGCTTTCACTCCATACAGTCGGAGGTGTCGTACACCATTATCTTGGAACGACGTTGGCGAGAGAGCATTTCTGGGACCGGAGATGGTAGTTGATGTTGCTGAGAAGATAAAGCAGATTAGATATAGACTTCGTGTGGCACAAGACAGGCAGAAACACTGGGCCGAAAACCACCAGAGACCGCTAGAGTTTGAAGTATAGATTTATTTCGTTTAGATTGATAATGTTTATAGTTGTGTGTTAAGGTATTATTTTGGTTCTAGGTTGGCGATTTGGTGTTCCTGAGGATTTCTTCGATCTGTGGTATGATCTAATTTAGAAGATGCGGGATGCTTAGTCCAAGGTTCATTGGACCCTTCAGCATTCTCGAGAAGGTCGGTGCTATAGCTTACCGACTAGACTTACCATCTACTCTGGATGGAATACACAACGTGTTTCACGTGTCGCAGTTGAGACGATACGTACGTGACAAACCCTAGCCATGTGTTGGATCATTCTGAGAATGAGATTCGACCTAATCACTAATATCAGGAGCAGTCCATGTGAATTTTGGATCGTAGGAAGAAGGTATTACGAAATCAGACGATTTATGTGGTTTGTGTCGCTTGGCGTCATCACTCTTCGGGTGAATCCACTTGGAAAAGAGAGGATGAGATGCACGAGTGATATATTTATCTCTTCGAACCATGAGGTATTATTTTTTCTATCTGTTCATGTCTATTTTTACTTTTAAATTTTGAGGACAAAATTTTTTAGGGGGGTATATTTGTAACATTCGTAGCTCAAATAATTTTTATTGTATAAATTATCTATAGTTATTTGTGTGCATGTTTATATATAAATATATAGTATTAAGTTTAGGTTTAATATTCCTAGTTAATATTATGTGTGACGTAAGTTTGGACTTGGCTATTTGTAATGTAGTTAGCTTGGTTTCAACCTAGTTAGGGTGGTGCTAATGACTAGTGTAGGCCACTCAAATCCAATCAAATGAACTCCGATCAAGCCTAAACTTAGTCCAAACTTGCATAAGATGTAAAAGACCCTAACCAAGCCCTCACTTAACCCATGTGATGCACAAACAAGTGTGTGGATGGCACAAAACTTTAGCCTACATGTATTTTCGGAATTAAGTGGTGACCACCACTTTTAGTTGCCAAAATCACCTCCCCACTATCCCATTTCTCCTAAAACTGTGCCACAAACTTTCTCCCTCAACTCCCTACTACCCAATTGGTCATTTTCTACTCATTTCATTTATTTCCTAACCCAAAACTCCATCACAAAATCGTTGGACTGAAGATGATTTCAGAACAGGACTGCTGGATAGTGCTGACTTCAACAACATTTTGTACAACGAAAACAATATGTACGAGACTTGATCCCTTTACGAAAAATCTTTCTCTATCTCTTACCTTTCATTTTCATATTTTTACATAATTTTTATGAAGTTTTGACCCCTCAAACCTCTATCGCACAACGATGTATCCAGAATAGTGTGTTGTCCACGAATTATGTGCAAAGAATTGGGTGTGCACACCAAACCTTTTGGTAAAACTTCTCCAAACCTTTTCCATCTTATAGCTCTTCAAATTAAATTTGATTTGATATATAATTGTCTATATGTTCTGTTCAAATTTCCTTCGGTACAGGCGTTTTTCGAAAGGGTGCGCGGGCTAAATCTCGCGACAAGAAATCTGTCCACGTCCGTATAGTACCTTCTTTTTTCGTCAATTATTTTTATATGACATAGGATATATATATATATATATATATATATATATATATATATATATATATATATATATATATATATATATATCATCCCCCTAGGTAGAAACCTTAATAAAATTGACATAGAACTAAGAAAATTCCCTCTAAACGCACACATGAAATATTCGTTCCTGAATTATGAAACATTTTTGTAGCTATTATTTATGTGCATTTTCTTTGAATTTTCGGACGAAACTTTCACAAATATTTCCCTAACTTGATCCCCTACCATGCCATATAATTATTTCATGATAGATATATGAGAAAGTTGCGTTAAAGTAGTGTTTTTGGGGCATAATTATTTAATTCTATAATTACGTTACATGAGATATGTTGTGTAAACACTAATATTGTATATAGAATATTTTTTCGGAATTAAACCAGACTCGAGACACGATATATTGATCCTATTAGGTGCTTGAAAAATATAAATATTCATAATAATTGTTATGCAATTTTGCATTACATTTATTTTAATTTCAGAACATAGATTAGTATTTAGAATTTCAATTTTTGGGTTCTTTGAGAATTAGAAACTAACTAGTTTCACTTTGTAATATTTAACTTTTACAATGGTCATGTTGATAAATTTTATAGATTATAAACCATTAATTTATGATTTTAAATAAATTATACTATGTTTTTAAAATATTTAATTACGGCCAACTTAGATGACATAAAACATGTCGATTCAAGCCTAGAAATAACTAGTTTCACTAGTTTCTTAAAACCGAAACTTACCAAGCCTTTGCAATAATTTTCCATGATAAATATCTCAAAATTATGTTTATATACATTTATATTCTGATTAAACATGAATTTTAGGGATATTTATGTGGTGGAATTCAACCCTTTCTTTAGTGTAGGTTCATGCCTTATAACCCAATTCTAATGTTTACTAGTTACCCAAAAATTGTGATTTCTTAACTTCTAGACAAATAATATTTTAATAGTATTATATTATTATTTCATATGTTAGGTTATGTTTTTTTGGTAAACGATAATGATTTCAATTAATTAGGTGACTAGAATACCAAAACTAGAAAAGTTATGATCTTATATATATATATATATATATATATATATATATATATATATATATATATATATATATATATATATATATATATAGGATTTCAATTAATTAGGTGACTGGAATACCAAAACTAGAAAAGTTATGATCTTATATATATATATATATATATATATATATATATATATATATATATATATAAGATCATAACTTTTCTAGTTTTGGTATTCCAGTCACCTAATTAATTGAAATCTTATATATATATATATATATATATATATATATATATATATATATATATAAATATATATATATATATATATATATATATATATAAAAAATATATATATATATATATATATATTTATATATATATATTTATATTTATATATTTATATTTATATTTATATATTTATATTTATATTTATATTTATATTTATATATATAATGGCACCGATACGAATTCTGATTATAACTTTCAACGAAGAGTAAAGGCAAGTACAATTCTCTGATTGTTTTCAGTATATGATAGTTTTTGTAATACATGTTTTAGTAATGTGTGCTTGATTTCTGACACGTACATTACATAGACTGGTACTACATGGATTCTTAGTCAGGAGATGTACCTTTCATGCTATTGTTGTACCATGATCATCGTGCTCATGTTTATTTCATGTATTGTGATTTACGTGTTGTGACATGTCGTGATTCGGATCCATTTGTATTAACTGGGGCGAGGGAAATACTAGTTGATATGTGATCAATACCTTTAGATTCATGTGATAGATTCATGTGGATAGCTAATTATACACTCACGTATGAATAGCTGGATCTGATACTCCCTGCTGCACCTAAGCCGGTCACATATCAAGTAGTATTTCAAAACATCTAAAAATAATTGGCATTTACCATGTTATCTTGATTTTCTATTTTTTCTGTTTACTGCCATGATTCTAGTTGTACTTATTTTACTATACATATCATCTGTTATTCGTGGTTGTCTTCTTTTATCATTTATTACATTTACTATATTCCTGTTTTATAGTCTCTGTCATTTACTTGGAACTTCTTTCATTGATTGTACTTTGCTCCAATCCTGACTGGATATTAATATTTTAGGAGTTGAACTTGAGGATTGGTGTCCCACTTATTACAGGGCCCATGAGGGTTTAGCTGAGTCCGGTCTTGCCTTTCCGGAGGGCCAGACGGAGGTTGCTACTGAGGTTTTAAATGACACCACATAGTATTGTTAGATTAGATTTGTTATTATCGAATTTGTCTCCGATTAATTTACATTTGGCATGTATATATATTTTCTTCTGATTTAGACTTATGTCTTAGACTTGTGACACCATGTCCTTCTGGAACATTTATTTGTTTATTATCTTTATCTACCTTTAGTGTCTGTGATTGAGTATTATATTGTTACATTTAACTACTCATTTATATTTTTTCAGTTGTTGGATGTTAGTCTAGACAGTAAACTACCGCCGACTCTTGGGCGTAGGTTGGACGTACCTACGACTCATGCCCAAATTTTCGGGGTGCGGATCATAACTATTAAAATATTCTACAGAGCAAATTTGGGCATATGAATTTATACTTTACTAAAAATCCTCCTTTGTTATGCCAAATGTCTTTGCAAATGCATATTCTATTTATAGAGATGCGAAATTCTTGATGTTGTAATTGAAAATAGCAAATTTGAACAAAGTAGTTTATCATCAAAAATAATTCATCGATACATGCTGCATATTATTCCTAGGATGATTAGATATAGAATTTAGTATCCTATGTTAAAAGAGTAGTTAGCATTCTAGAGATGTATGTTAGTATGTTAGATATGAAAGTTAGTATCTTAGGATACTAGAATTAGTATCTTAGGATATCTAGTTAGTCTCTTGAGAGTTACCTGTTAGTCTAAGGTAATGGGATTTATCTACTAGCTAAGGTAAGAGGGTTACCTTGATATCTAAGATATTAGATGTTAAGGTATTGAGTTATCTAGTAGCCTAATGTGTGTGATTATCCAATAGCTTAAGGTAGATAGTTAGATACTAGTACCTAAGGTAATGTGGATATTAAGATATTAGTTACCTTGACTAAGGTATTGGGATTCCAACTTAAGGTATTGGTATTGGGATACCAATAGAGATAAGAAAAATGGTATCTTGGTAGGTAACGACTAGAAATAGGATACTTAGCCTAGATTTGACCTTGTTTGACCAAGGTTGACTATTTTGACTGAAAGTCAAAGTAGAGTCAACATCTAACCTAGATTGGACTAGAAGTTGACCAGTTGACCAAAAGTCAACTGTAGGTCAACCATTGACCTACTTTAACCTAGATTGGACTAGGAGTTGACCAGTTGACCAAAAGTTAATTATAGGTCAACCTTTGATCTATTTTGACTTAGTTTGACTTAGTTTGACTAGATTGCATAGCATGCACTAGAAAATCATGCAAAACACTGTTAAACCCTATTTAACTCATGTATATCTCATCTTTAGGTCTGTGACTTCACTCTGAGCTTCGATTCTCATTGACAGCTCAGGACCGCAAGTGAGTACATTCTCTGATAGTTTTTATGTCTTGATATCTACTATATCCGATTCAGTTGTAGTATTTTACTTGATTCTCGATACGAGAATACACGGACTAGTATACGTCGGATCCTAACATGAGATGTTATTCCTGGATTACCTGGTATATGGGTAAATTGTTCGATCTTATTTTCTGTACTTGCATAGACACCAATTTGGGAGTGGATGGCCCCCTGCTTTTGAATTCCGTGTCATGACGTGTCATGGTTGGATTCATTACACTATTCGGGGATGGGGAGTTATTAGAGATTATGTGATCAATACCCATCCTGTCACTTCCTGTGCACAGCTCCACCCTCATCGCACGTAGGATGTAGCCTGACCTGATACTTCCTGTGCATAGCTTTCTATTTTGGCCGACCTGATCCGATATATATATTTCTTGTTCATAGTCGGTCAAGTGGAAGAGCCTGATCCAGACCCAAGCCGATCACATAACGATCTAATATCTTAAGGTACTGTTTATATTTACATTGTACATCAAATATTCCTGTACTACTTTACATTCCAATATTTTTACACCTTGGCATGATATACTGTTCACCTGTACTATTTTACTTCTAGTCTTAATATTTTATCTTGTATTCCATTATAATTGTCTTTTATAGTATTTGTCAATTCATATGGAACTGCTGTTGGCATTTGTACTTGCTCATATCTTGACAGGATAACTCCCATTAATTTTACAGAGGATTTAGATGCTGATTGCTCGACCTTCTATGTGTTTGGCATAGATGGAGTCTGTAATGCCCCAGTCCCAAAATACGTAGAACTAGGAACGTAGACATGCCAGCTGTATTTATACGAAGTACACTCCAATATATGGAAATCTCGTATGAATACAAAGCTGTAAAATACAGTAGAACCATAACTAATCTCATCCACACAGAATAAATGAATATAAGATATCATATAACGAGAATGAATTTGTCTTGATACAATATGTTGGGCGGAGACAAATCCACTACCAACAAGTAAAGGAAAAATACATGAGAAAAGAAATAAATTTGGCGAGCGAAGCAAAGAAGATCCAAGTGCAATCATCCTTGAAGAAATAGAGAGGACCACGACTAGATCTAGAACACCTGCGAAAGATAAGAGCACACACCTGGAGAGATAACCAGGTCCTCAGAGGGACGTAACAAGACACATAATATCATGCCATATAAACTGAATAAGTATTGCTCAAATAAATAAGTCAATCGAATTATAACATGGTCCAATACGCACCTACTGAACGAGCGTACCATTCCCCCAACCAAACAAGGACAGGAGACGGTAAACTAATTTATGGTGACGTATCTTTCCATGCTAAGAATCCAATATGGTATCCGGACCCCAACAAGGTTTAATACCTTCTCATCGAAGTAGTAAGTCACACCTACAACCAAACAAGGACAAGATATGACGAACTAATCCGCGACAAGTTATTGTTCCAAGCCACGGTCAGATACAAGTACCCAAACCAAAAGTACTCGTACCTAACGGATAAAGGTGCGTAACCGTTCTAAGTGAAATGTAGTTAAGAACAATCCTTCCTACGCATGGGCCCTGGCTAAATAGGATCGGCGTAGTCCCCCTTGGGCACCAGAGGCCCCATCAGTAAGAGTATGACATTCCGCAGAATCGTCAGTGGCCGTCAGTAATCATGGGTCATCAACCCCGTATCTCCAGCGGAGAGTCCGGGTCACAAGGGAAAGTGTATCGAAGCCCATACGCTAAGGAATTGTCCTCCCCGCCCAATGCCTACTCTGTTGTATCCACAACAGTAACCTCTATAACCGCTAAGTCAAACTAAGCATGCAACCTCTATTAGCGGTTATTCCTATCGCACGGCTTGTACGTACTGGTGGCCAGCCAATCATGTACTTCCGTGTCCTACATGCGACACACAACTTCGTGTTACAATGTGTCAAGGCCAACGAATGCAACACAAAAGGTGGTCCCTTAAATCTAGGTTTAATGTGAGAAAAATAATACATAGCAGGAAATATAAATGAACAGTAAGTTCCAACAGGTTATGCCATGTATCACAGTTTATTTTGCATAAAAAATAAATAATGCATGAAATATGAGCTAAAATAAATAAACAGCAAATGGCAAGGTGTCTTGCCTGGTAGGACGCCTGGTGTGCTGCGATGATCAAGATGGCACGGATTATGACTTCGGTGCAACAATTATGCAAGGTGACCTCTGTTTGCGGTACGGATGGTTCCATCGAGTCTAGGACGGTCAATTTAGTTAGGATCAATAGGTGGAAGAAAAGAATTGGCAAGGGATAGGAAGATTGGGCTTAGTCATGGACATGAGTTTGATTGATAGAATTTGGATAAATAATATATATGATTTTAGGAAATTATTTATAATAATTGAGAACTTATATTTTTTGTAAGTTAAAAATAGTGTTTAGATAAATACTAAAATATAAAAGAAACTGTGTTCACAAAAACTCTTAAGTTTGTAGAGATACAATTTATGTAGAAAACTATATTTTTCGAAAATATTCTAAGAGAAACAAATTAATTATAGAAAATTATTTAATGCTAAAATTCATATTTGTAAAACTATAATTTTGTCAAATAATTTACTTTAAATAAATAGAACAATATCTTAGCCTATAATATTGTTGTTACCAATAATAAAAATAGTTTTTATGAATTTATCTATTTGGCTAGTAAAGTAATTACAATAATAATTGGTACTAATAGTACAATAAAAAAGATATAGTAATAATATTTTAAATTATTTATCAAATATTACATACTGTATAACAAAGATCTTGGTAAAAAATAACCTAATTAGGAAAACAACAACAACATTAATAATAATAATACTAATACTAATACTAATAATAATAATAATAACAATAACAATAATAATAATAATAATAATAATAATAATAATAATGACAATACTAAAAATAATGAAATAATAATAATAATAATAGTAAGAATATTATTAATAATAAAAATAAAAATAAAAAATATCTAATGTTCTATTCTCGATTAAACAGAGAGTGAGAGAGAGAGAGTATAGAGAGAAAAGGAAAGTGAGGGTTCTAAGAAATTCGAGAGAGAGGGCTGGGGAGCGAGAGGGAGGCGGTTCGTCGGGGCTCTGGCGGCGCGGTGGGTGACGGCGGGTTATGGAGGAGGTCACCCGGCGGCAGCGACGCTGATCGGCGCGCAGAGGGTGGAGCACAAGGAGTGCGGCAGACGGGAAGGGTTGAGGAGCTCGCCGGGGCTTCGTCGTTCCGACGGCGGTCGAGGCGGAGGAGAAAAAGGGAGACGCAAAGGTTGGGGAAGAGAGCGGCTGGAGGCTGCGCTCGCGGATCCGGCCAGCGAATGGCGGGGCAACGGCTGGCGGGAAGAGCGGCGAGGATCGGTGGCCCGCTCGTAGCGAGGTGGCCGGAGCGCGGCCCCCGCGCTGGAGGAGGAGCAGTGAAAGGCAGCGTGCGACGGTCGCGACACTAGAGGGAGGTGGCGATGGGTCGTCGAGTTCGAGGGGACGGTGGGTTCGAGGGTTAGCGGCGGACACGGGCGGTGTTGGCACACCGCGGCGGTCGATCTGGCCGGCAGAGGTGAGTATGGGGGTGGCCGTGGGTTTAATTTATTTGGGTTTTCTTTTTGGAGAATTGGCTGGGTTTTGGTGGTGGCTCCGGCGATCATCGTAGGGCGGAACGGTGGTTGTGATCGGGTGGCCGTGGATGCTGTTGGCCGTGGCGGGGGCCGTTGGCGATGGCGACGGTGATTTTGGGGCACCGTCGGGGGTGGTGATGAATACTGAAGGAAGAGGCAGTAGTGACAGCGGTCTATTGGTCTTCGACGCCCGTAGGCATGGAGGAAGGAAGGCTGGCTTGGGAGTTGCGGTGACGCGGGAATGATGGCGGATGATGGTCGGACAGGGTAGCTGCCGTTAGGGTGGTGAGGAAGGTGCTGGGTTGGTGGTGTTGATGATGTTGTCGATGGCTCGGGGAGTCGAGGTGTTATGGTGGTCGATGGTGATGGCAATGGTGGTTGAGTTCTGGCTGTTGCGGAAGGCAGGGGTTTTAGAATAGGGTTAGGTTAGGATTTTGATGATGTCGGGGTGTGTCCGACACGGAAGAGACGATAATGTAAATGTAAAATATGGAGTAAGAATTTGAATGGACACAGACACGATGCACGTAGATTTGTAGAGAAAATTATTGTGGATGAATAATGAATTGGAGGAGTACCTGCCTATTATAGGACGTGGGAATTTCCAATTGGATAGGATTAGGAAAAAATTAAACCCAATTTGATTTAAATCAATAATAAAATCCAAATTTCAAATTAAATATCAAATTTTAAATCAAATTAAATTTCTAGTATAAAATCCATGAGAGAAATCAAATTTCAAATATTTAACTATTTAAATAAATCCAAAATTTCAAATCAAGGTTTAAATCGCCATAATAATTTCGAAATATATTTTTCGAAAATACTAAAAATAATTTTGAAAATTACATTATTATTTAGAAATAACTTAAATAAATATTTATGAAATATATATGTAAGCACAAATAATGTATACTTTTTCTAGTACACAATAAAATATTATTTATGATTAATAACTCTTAAAAACAAAAGGCTTTTTATAGCAAGAATAATAATTATATGTAATATTTTGAAAGTGTATAATAAAATAAAAATATTTTTTTAAAATATGTACGCTCGCACATATTCGCACTCGACGAGCAAGAAAAATAAAATTTCGTGCGCGACGTAAAATACGACTACGCGACGTACAATACAAAATTTTAAATCAGTACCAAATTTAATAAATTAAAAAAATAGTAGAAATTTAGGGGTTTTACAGAGGCTACGACCTGGATCTTCCTGTGGAGCTGGTGCCCGTAGAGGACGTACCGCCTGTAGTGACCTAGTTTAGTTTGGTTTGACTGGATTGCATTCTAGCTGAATATTTGAGACTTGTAGTATATTTTATTTGGGATCTTGTGTTATGTCTTAAATTCTGAACTTCTGTCGGTGACTTGCATCTATTTCAGTTTATTTATTTCTATCATATCTTTATCATATTCATGCTTATCTTCCTTAGATGTCTTGTGATTGAGTTTTGATTACATTCCTCTGTACGAAGATGACAGGTTATATACTTTGTGTCTACATGTTATATATTCTAGTTGACTTATATAGTGTTCTACCGTCCACTCTGCGGTGTAGGCTGGACGTACCCACGTACTTGTGCCCCTAAACAGGGTGCGAGTCATGACACATTTTTGTGGTGGCCCATGCAGGTCTGCATCACAACTAGTACAATTTCGTAATTTTACTCGACTAGAGTAATAATTACTAGCCTGCTGTTAGGATATAGGTTCTAGTTTATATAGGAGTTACTCAATCACAGTTAGGACTTCTTGAGAGATTCCTGGGACGACCCTTGAGAATCTTATTTTGAACGTCAATTTAAAGTCCTTTCCTCTTGTTTCTGTTCACCCTTGATCCTTGTTATTGAATTTGATTTTGATGGATCATCTTTGATTTTGATTTTTATATCGAGATGAATTTTATGGCCTGAGTTACGGTATCTTCTGATAACATATGTTGACAGAAATAACAGAGAAGGTAAAATATCTACTTGGTTATGGAACCAGGAGTTTATCACAGCTATATTAGCCGACGTAGCGGAAATGTAGAGACCTGACTTCGGATGTATATATCTTGGTTATGAGATTTGGGATTTCTCGCAGCTATACTAGTCGGCGTAACAAGGATTCCAGATGACATGATTATAGAGGTGCATACCCAGTTATGGATCTACCGTTTATCGCAGCCTTGCTTACTGGCATGGCGAGGAATCTGAATATCATGATTTTGGACAGACACATATGATTATCAGATTGTATCTTGAGAAGGCCCTAACATGTCATCTCTATCATTTTACTTCTATTATTATAGAATCTTTTCCATCATCAATTAGCTTAGGAGTAGGGATACTTTCATTTCTTTAGTCCAGGTCCATGTAGAGCCTCATTTCATTATAGGTTCTTCGAAGTGTGATGGCTTGGTGACTTGCAATTGGTCAGTGTCCTTGAGTATTGTGTTAATAATTTATAGTATGGTTAGAAAGTAATTGTATATGATTTTTATAATTAAATATAGATGAGAACGCTAGAGTGAGTAATGAGTGTTAGGGTAGGGGTTGCACTAGGTACCAGAATAGGAGGAGTACCCTAGTAGCAAGAGTCGAAGTATTTCTAGTGTTATAGAAGTTTAGGCACCAGCAGTTTAGTGACTAGTTGGAGGAGAGACATAAGCAACCTAGTATAGTGGTACCATCCAAGTATCATATAAAGGAGTTAGTGTCTTGTGTAGACAGTGTCAAGACTTGGGTAGACACCCTAGAGAGAGTATTCTAGATAGACGAATGTTCTTTTCGTGACTTTGATTTCTGGAGCATTAGAGATGTCAATATCTGGAAACTTCCTTCATGAGTTTGTAGTAGACAATATTATCTTCATTTTGATATATCATATCCCACTCAAACTTGTTTCTTTGTACTATCTTTACATCGTACAACTTTCGGATCAATTTAGGCAATTGACCATTCCCACTTTTAGTTATGATTATCATATCACACTGCCATGACTTTTAATTTAGGAGCACAAGACTAGTTGTTTTCTCAAAATCAACTTCACATGCATGATCTAGACAAGACACCCTACGCCAATGACCTTCGTGTCCCACTCAGACACACCATCTTGTGTTTCATTTTTATCGTATGACTTTCCTGACATAAGACTCAATCATGATTCACCCCACGAAGTCACATTTTTTTGACTCGAATTGGGGACACCATTTTGACCCAAACTTGTCAACCCAAAATATGGACACGACCCACATTAAGCCTACGACCCATATGACACTTGTGTCCCATTCAATTGAGCCTGTATGCTACTTATCTAACCGCATTCTTTAAAGCAAAAAATAGAAGGTAGTATAGTATCCTGGATAGTGTGTGCTAGTAAGTTGAGTATGCCCATAGCCTAAACCATATAATACAACAGTATTATAACTGGTAACCCATTGTAGATAGTTCTTCTGTTAACATGATAATTATCAGTTTCCATTATTAAGTTTATTGACAATTTGTCTTACAACCTTTAATGATTTCTTGTTTCTACCTACCTTTTCAGTATGGCACCCATGACAAGAGACCGTCGTCTGAGAGCAGCTGCAGATCCGGACATGACTGGTGGTGTACTTCCACCTCCTATTGCTCAGGAGGTAGTGACCCTTCGGGTTGACCAGGGGGAAGTTGCACCTCCTGCCGTTGAGGAGATGGTAGCAGCCTCACCAGAGAGTTTCTCTACCATTCATTATAGGGCTACAGTTTCGCCAGGGACCGAGAGTCTTCCTCCGCCTCCTCCTCTGCCTCCTAGAGTGGTACCCCATTCCATATTCTCAAGAGATTTGCCCATTGATGGAACTCATATATCTTGACTCCTTCGGAACGTCTTAGAGACACAGAGAGTTCAGATCGAGATTCTAAGAATGCAGAATCAAAGGATCCAGAAGCTGAGGGACCTAGTGCATTCTCAAGGAGAAGAGCCGAGTTCCAAAAGAGTAGGGAGTAGTATCCTCCCTGGGCCTCAGAAGCGCCCCAACCTTCAGCCTATACCATATATTCCAGTTTGGATTCCTGATCAGCAGAGACCAGTAGAACGGGTGCCTACCTGTAACTACTGTAAGAAGGCAGGGCATGTATGGATCAACTATAGGAAGAGGAAGGGATTGTGCCTATTTTGTAGGTTAGCTACACACCTGATGCGAGACTGTCCTAGTGCACCCTTCCTAGCTAAAGCCCCAATTCAGGGAGGGAGTTCCAGCCACTAGACCTGATTGGAGATAAGTGACTAACCTAGATATTGGTTTGTTTTCTTGAGATAAGTTAGAGATGATAACTAGAACTGTAACCTTATCTGCGAATGATACTACAATAGAAATTTATGTAGAAGAATAGATATACAAGTATTAACTCTAGGAGCTAGTATCATATCATGGTAGGTGAACATATAATAGATCAAGTATAGACTTCGGGTGGCCCAGGATAGGTAGCGGCATTGGGGTGATAGCACCAGAGACCGTTAGAATTCGAATTATAGTTATAGTTTTCTGTTTGTGCTTGTTTGTGATAGTGTTCTAGGATTGTGTTGAGTCTTGTTTTGTGTCTAGGTTGGCTACATGGTGTTCTTGAGAATTTCTCCGATACGGGGCACGATTCGCTTTGGAAGGGGCGGGAAGCTTAGTCCGTGCTACATCGGGCCTTTCACTATCCTTGAAAGGGTCGGTGTAGTAGCCTATTGACTAGACTTGCCGCATATGCTCAAGGGAGTTCGTAACTTATTTCATGTATTGCAGCTGAGGCGATACGTGGCAGATCCTAGCCATGTATTGGATTATTCTGTAATAGAGGTGGGGCCTACTCTCAGCTATCCTTAACAGCCTGTGGAGATTGTGGATCGTCGAGAAAAGGTGCTCTGGAACCAGGTTATATCCTTGGTTAGTGTTGCATGGAGGTACCACTCTCCAGGTGAGTCTACCTGGGAGAGGGAGGACGATATGCAGGAGCATTTTTCTTATCTCTTTGAGCCTTGAGGTATTTGTTATCTTTGTTTTCTGCTTGTGTTTTCCTGTGCTAGCTTGCTCTAATTTTGAAGAAAAAATTATTTTAAGGGGGGTAGATTTGTCACTACCAGTTTTCAAAATTAAGGGTAAATTTGTCATTTTCTATATTCTAATATTTTGTGAATATTTATTTATTAATATTGTAATTTTGCGGATTTGTTTAGTCGGGTTTGAGACTCGTCTAGTTTTGACTTGTGTTAGTGGCCCAATTATCTTAGACACTAGTCGGAACCCGAAGATTAGCTAGGCACGGCCACAAACCCAACTCTTTAGGCTAGTGCAATTAGGCTAATCCTACATGACTAATTAACTCATTTAGACATTAGAACTTTGACCCATTTGACCCCCAAATCTTAACATGCACCTAATTAACCAAAGGGAAACTAATGGGGGCAAATTTGACATTTCAACTTGACCCCAAATAGGTCTAATGTGGCCGGCCACTTATGGGAGGTCCCTCAATCTCCTTTCAATCCAAGTAGCCTCTATTTTTCCTAATTTAGTGTTCTTCTCCAACTTGGGAGCAACCACCTTTGATTTCTCTCCAAAATCCACTCATTCTTCCACCATTCCTCTCAATCCATCAAGGAGATGGTGCCTACTAGGAGTGGGGAGCAAGAAACAAGGAAGGAAGTCCATTTGCAAGGGATTCTCGTGTCAAAATCGTGTCCATTTGATAAATCATTGGGATACAACTCCCAATAGGTAAAACTCTCCATAAATTCATATTTTTAATGCATATTATTGGTTTTGAACCCATAGGAACCCACCCCCATGCAAGGACCAACCTTAGGAATGATTTAGAGGCTCTATTGAGTCCTCATTAGGAAGTTGGGATAGGTTTTGTGCCACCCATAGAGAAATTCCGAGGGCGACACACCAAGTGTTTGTAGAAATGCCAAATAGGTCATTTTGATTCCTAATTTCAGTTTTGAACATGAATAAGGATAAGTTAGCCATGGTTAAGGTGTCCCAATTAGTTTCCATATGGATTCCTATATATGTATATATGCAATTTTGGCCTACAAGTCATGTATATATGTAAATATATAAAATTAGTATATATATATATATATATATATATATATATATATATATATATATATATATATATATATATATATATATATATATATATATATATATGAATGTGGAATGTTTTAGATGATATTATATATATTTTGTGGTGTGGTTGTGTCTTGTGTGTGAGAGTGAGAGGGGGGAACATGGAAAGCTAATGGCCATTCCACTTGGCCGGTTGTGGCTGGGATTGGTGGTTTGGTTTGTGGTTTGTGTGTTGTGGTTTGTTTGTGTGTTTGTGGTTGTATGTGTATTGAGTGAGAGAGGGTTTTAGTTTTGTGGTTTTGTCTTATGTGAGTGTGAGGGGACTTGATAATTAGATGTAGATGTGAGTAGTGTTTGAGTGTGAGGGATAATGAGACTAGAGTGTGTGTTGTAGTGAGTGTTGTAGGTGTGTTAGAGAGGGTGTGATGGAGTGTGAAGGAGCTGCAATAGGCAGCAGCCTTGCTACCATTTCAGCAGCAGTAGCTTGTGCTGCAGCAGCAGCAGCTAGTGCTAGCAGGCAGCAGCAGTAGCACCGTGCTGCAGCAGCAAATACAGCAGCAGCAGCCAGCAATTGCAACAACAGCAGCAAGCAGCAACACATGTAGGAGTAGCCAATTCCTAGTTTGTGTGTGTGTGGTTAGAAATAGGATAAGTTAGTATCCTAAGTTAGATATCTAAGATAGTATCCTAGGCACATAAGTTAGTATCTTATGTTAAGAGTTAGTATCCTAGGATGATTAGATATAGAAGTTAGTATCCTATGTTAAGATAGTTAGTATTCTAGAGATGTATGTTAGTATGTTAGATATGAAAGTTAGTAACTTAAGATACTCAAAGTAGTATCTTAGGAAATCTAGTTAGTATCTTGAGAGTTACCTATTAGTCTAAGGTAATAGGATTTACCTAAGGAAATCTAATTAGCATCTTGAGAGTTACCTATTAATCTAAGGTAATAGGATTTACCTACTAGCTAAGGTAAGAGGGTTACCTAGATATCTAAGGTATTAGATGTTAAGGTATTGAGTTATCTACTATCCTATGGTGGGTGATTATCTAATAGCTTAAGGTAAATAGTTAGATACTAGTACCTAAGGTAATGTAGATGTTAAGGTATTAGTTACCTAGACTAAGGTATTGGGATTCTAACTTAAGGTATTGGGATACTAATAGAGATAAGATAAATGGTATCTTGGTAGGTAATGACTATAAATATGATACTTAGCCTAGATTTGACCTTGTTTGACCAAGGTTGACTATTTTGACTGAAAGTCAAAGTAGAGTCAACATCTGACATAGGTTGAACTAGAAGTTGACCAAAGTTGATCAGTTGACCAAAAGTCAACTGTAGGTCAACTATTGACCTACTTTGACCTAGATTGGACTAGGAGTTGACCAGTTGACCAAAAGTCAACTGTAGGTCAACCTTTGATCTAGTTTGACTTAGTTTGACCTAGATTGCATAGCATCAACTAAAAAATTATGCCTAACACTGTTAAACCCTATTTAACTCATTTATATCTCATCTGTAGGTCTATGACTTCACTCTGAGCCTCGATTCTTATTGATAGTTCAGGACCGCAGGCGAATACATTCTTTCATAGTTTTTATTGTCTTGATATATACTATATCCGATTCAGTTGTAGTATTTTACTTGATTCTCGACACGAGAATACACAAACTAGTATACGTCGGATCCTGATATGAGATATTATTCCTGGATTACCTGATTACCTGGTCTATGGGTACATTATTTGATCTTGTTTCCTGTACTTATATAGATACCGATTTGGGAGTGGATTGGCCCCTGCTTTTGAATCCCGTATCATGATGTTTCATGGTTGGATCCATTATACTATTCGGGGATGGGGAGTCGTTAGAGTTTATGTGATCAATACCCCTCCTGTCAGTTCCTGTGCATAGCTTCACCCTCACTGCACGTAGGGTGTAGCCTGACCTGATACTTTCTGTGCATAGCTTTCTATTTTGGCCAGCCTGATCCTATATATATATATATATATATTTCCTGTTCATAGCCGGTCAAATGGAAGAGCCTGATCCAGACCCAAGTCGATCACATAACTCTCTAATATCTCAAGGCACTGTTTATATTTATATTGTACATCAAATATTCCTATACTACTTTACATTCAGTATTTTCACACCCTGACATGATATCCTGTTCATCTGTACTGTTTAACTTCCAGTTTTGATATTTCATCTTGTATTCCATTATAATTGTCTCTTATGGTATTTGTCAATTCACATGGAACTACTGTTGACGTTTGTACTTGCTCATATCCTGACATGATAACTCCCATTGATTTTACAGAGGATTTAGATGTTGATTGCTCCGCCTTCTATGGGTTTGGCATAGACGGAGACTACGACCTGGATTGGATCTTCCTGTGGAGCCGGTGCCCGTAGAGGACGCACCGCCTGTAGTGACCTAGTTTAGTTAGATTTGACTGGATTGCATTCCAGCGAGATATTTGAGACTTGTAGTATATTTTATTTAGGATCTTGTGTTATGTCTTAAATTCTGAACTTCTATCTGTGACTTGCATCTATTTCAGTTTATCTATTTCCATCATATCTTTATCATATTCGTGCTTGTCATCCTTAGATGTCTTGTGATTAAGTTATGATTATATTCCAACGTGCGGAGATGATAGGTTATATACTTTTTTGTCTTGATGTTATATATTCTACTTGACATATACAGTGTTCTACCGCGGACTCTGTAGCATAGGCTGGACGTACCCACGTGCTCGTGCCCGTAAATAAGGTGCGGGTCGTGACACGTTTTTGTGGTAGCCCATGCAGGTCTGCGTCGCAACTAGTGCGATTTTGTAATGGTACTCGACTTAGAGTACTAATTATGAGCTTGCTGTTAGGATATAGGTTCCAGGTTATGATAGGAGTTACTCAATCACAGTTAGTACTTCTTGAGAGATTTCTGGGATGACCCTTGAGAATCTTGTTTCAAATGTCAATTTGAAATCCTTTTCTCTTGTTTCTTTTCACCCTTGCCCCTTATTATTGAATTTGATTTTGATGGATCATCGTTGATTTTGATTTTTATATCGAGATGAATTTTATGGCCTGAGTTACGGTATCTTCTGATAACATATATTGACAGAAATAACAGGAAAGGTAAACGTCTACTTGGTTATGGATCCTGGAGTTTATCGCAGCTATTAGCCGGCGTGGCAAAAACGTAGAGAACTGACTTCGGATGTACATATATTGGTTATAAGATTCGGAATTTCTCGCAGCTATACTAGTTAGTGTAGCAAGGATTCCAGACAACATGATTATAGAGGTGCATACCCAGTTATAGAATATACCGTTTATCGCAGCCTTGCATACTGGTATGGCGAGGATTCTGAGTATCATGATTTTGGACAAACGCGTATGATTATCAGATTGTATCTTGAGAAGGATCCTAACATGTCATCTCTATCATTTCACTTCTGTTATTATAGAAATTGTTCCATCATCAATTAGCTTAGGAGTAGGGATACTTTCAGTTCTTTTGTCCAGGTCCATGTAGAGTCTCATTATGTGATGGCTTGGTGACTTGCAATTGGTCAATGTCCTTGAGTATTGTGTTAATAGTTTAGAGTATGGATAGGAAGTAATTATATATGATTTTGATAATTAAATATAGATGAGAACCCTAGAGTGAGTAATGAGTGTTAGGGTAGGGGTTGCACCAGGTACCAGAATAGGAGGAGTACCCTAGTAGCAAAAGTCGAAGTATTTCAAGTGTAATAGAAGTTTAGGCACCAAGAGTTTAGTGACTAGTTGGAGGAGAGACATGAGCAACCTAGTATAAGGGTACCATCCAAGTATCATATAGAGGAGTTAGTGCCTTGTGTAGTTAGTGTCAAGACTTGGGTTGTAGCTTCCCTTTCCGAAAATTTTGAAATATTTTTTTATTTATTATTTAATTAATTTAAATGGTAATTTTATAATGTTATAAATAATTACTTAATTAATTATTACGATAGAGAGCTTTAATCATGATTAAATTTGGAGTACAAGGTGACTAGAAATCGTGGCACGGATAGTGCAGTGGCGTGCCTTGACTAGTGTATTAGCCATGCCAGAGAAGGCCGAGCCATAGTGATGTCATAACTTGGAAAACCAGGCTAAGTTGTAACATGACCCTATAAATAATCTAATTATTTAATTATTATTGATTATTGACTTTTAGGAGGCCCGACTGTACCAATTTAGCCCGGACTTGGCCCGAACCAAGCCCAAGTCATGTAGACAGGTTGTATGTCCAAGGACGACCATGTAGATGTATATTGTATATATAATTGGTATTTTATTTTAATGGCCTAGTAAATAGTTTGATAAATGGTTATATATGATACATATGTTATTACGATTAATTCGATAATTATTATAATAGATAATGTCTTTATGAATCCTTGAGGATTTTGGAATTTTAGCATAAGCATATAGGTGTAGAGTTGCTATAAATATTATGTGTATAAATATATGTATATACATGTAATAGTATATATAGATATTTATATAATGAGATGTATATATATAAGTATATATAAAGTTACATAGGCAGCTATAGAATGGAAAAAGTCAAAAGTAAAATAAAACAAAAAACCCTACAGCCCATCCCAGCCGCACAAGCAATCCCAAACCCAGCAAGGAAGCCCAGCCCGTTATATATATATATATATATATATATATATATATATATATATATATATATATATATATATATATATATATATATATATATATATATATATATATAGTAGAGAGATCTAAAACCCTACCCCAACACCACGCACGCACCCCAGGCCGCCGGAGCGCCGCCTCAGGCCGGCAGACATGCGTGCATGCAGCAGCAGGAGCACTGGTCGGAAGCCAACCAGCGGTCAAATCGTACACAACAGCAGCAGCACAGACAGCATCTAACCCTACTTCACAACACGATTTCTCAAAGATCGTTCGATCGTTTTACGTCCCGTAAACTCTGGTATGCACCTAACCTAACCCCCTTCGCTTTGATTCAATTAGCTCGATTTACTTTGCACTGCATGTGTCACGACCTGCTCCCGAATAATCGGATATGAGTCGGACACACCCAGCCTTCGTCGTTAGACACGACGAAGTAAGCTATACCAAGCTAGGGAAATCTAACCAGATAAACATAAATGTGCACAATCACAGCATCTAAAAATGTTCCCAGAAAGATCACCATAATCTACAAATCCATACATCATGAAGGTATCAGAGTCAACAGGAATGAAATATGCTATGAACTCTAAAAACAATATCTAGGAGTAAAGCTAAGTAGTCTAAACCCGAAGCCTCTAGCTAAGTCATGTCTCCATCCTGCTTAGCTAATGTCCCGGGCTCTAGCCCATATGGTAGAATGATACCCTGCAAGTACACCTGCAATATATCCAGTCAGGAGCGAAGCTAAGTATATCCAGGGAAATGAACAAGAACATCATGGTGTGGAAATGAGTACAGAAAAAATATAAAGTACGGGAAATAAGAACATGAATACTGAAAGTAAATACAGGAAATACAGGAAACATAAAATGAAGCCTAAACATAAAATATACAATGAACCTGACGTGTGCAATATATCAAAATACATCCAGAGTGTGTGATCGGCTTGGGTAGAACATGGAACATAAAATGGTACGGCTTCGGTCCCGCGTGCACGATGCGGGGCCTAAGTTGTTCACATGAATTGTAACTCGGGTTTAATCACACATCTGTAGTATTTTTCCTCCCAGACACAAGTAACTCAGGGAACAAGATACAAGACAATCTCGTGAAATATCGTGTCAACAAGACGGTACAAGCATGAATATAGAAAAAACACAAGACATGAAGTAGTAGACAAGTCCGAGGAGTATACTTGCCTTGCTCAGGGTAATTAAGTATGGGTGGTAAAACTGGATGTCCTCCTGATTAATTTATACAAGTTGGTTAATTATAAATTAATAGTCACTAAACTAGCTTACTATAAACTAATTTAAGGTTACAGCCTCAAATTATCCTGACCATCATTCTAGTACAAAAATTACTTAAGTAACATATCCTACCTAAAGATATTATAAGATAATAAAAAATGTTTCCATACATTTATTAACAATTGCTTTAAAAAGTCAACTATAATGTGCAGTCCCACCTCAACAAGTGGACCAACTCTACTGTCATAAATCTAGACAATGATACATTCAGTAAATAGAGTTACTTCAGTTTAAACTAAACTCATATTCCCTGTAGATGACTCAACACTCAGCTCAATCTATTAAATCAAAATTGTAGGCAAAGATTTAAAAAGAAAACACTAGATTACATACTTGCATAGTCCAACACCCATCAATTTCCTCTCTGGTGGTGATTGTCTGTACACAGGTCGAGAACCAATACCACAGAAGAATTCTCAACTACTGAACCCAACTTACGAAGTCACTCTCTAGCCATACTGTTCTTCAACGGTCATGATGCAATCAAAACACATAGAAGTATGCTCTGGTGCAAGAAGGATGAATTCATCACAACATTTAACCTAGCCTACACTAATCCACAGTACTATAATTGAACTCAAATTCGAAATTCACAAAAAAGATCTTGAGCTGACAGAACCTAAACCAAGAGTTTACTCAAGGCTGGCAGCACCACATTATACCCATACTCTATGAGAGCCAACCCAGCAAATAAAATAGTAACCCAAGTGAACTTTCCTGGGAACAATTCATTTTGAAAATTTAGCAGCCCATTTGAAAGCTCAACAACACCTTTGAAAACTCTTCCCATTTGAACTCAAAATGAACCCACAACACAGAGCTAAATAGAAGCCAATCCCAGATTAATCCAAGTGTACAAAATTGGAATTCAAGTTCCTGCCAAGGACTCATTCAAAATTACATCTACTAGCCCAACCAACCATTCAATACCAGAAATAAAAATACAACAGAAAGAGGATAGGCTTAAGTAGAGAATATACAACTCAAAAGAAATCAATATAGGAATTAATACAACTAATTGATAAGGACTATACAACCAATGTTAAAACATTCCAATTAGCTGTCCCTCCGTTTTAACCCATCTCGGAGACGTACGCGCAATTTGGACACGATCGATCAGCACTTGGACACGCTACGGAACTGCACCTAAAAGCTGGTACATACGGACACCATTCTGGACACTCCAACCCACCAAACCCTACCTATCCTGGCCAACACCACACGTACTCAAAAACTGCAGTAAATGTAAATAATCAATGACGGAGTAACATAGTACCTAACGAGAAATTTAGGTCGAGAACACGTCCCCATGAGTCGGATACGAACTTCGTGTATCCAATTGCGATCGGGGACCCTACTGTGACATAATGTCGAACAAGTCCAAGCAAGAAAAGAAGCAGATCTCAGTGCAGTGAATAATGCATTTGATCAAGAAGAATTTCTAATATTTACAGAATTCTAGATCATACTCACCCCTGTTCCTGATCCAATCGATCACAAGACTCGAGCTAATCAATAACGTGATCTAAGTCGGATCTGCATCATTAGAGCAGTCTCGAACAGTCCAAACTCAGAATTGTTTCATCGATCAGAGGAAATCAAATCGACACAGGAGATTTAAGGTTGAACCCACCTTGACGTTGCCATCACTGGCCATGGGTTCGCCGTAGTTGCTGACCGCAAGGGATGCCGGCCATGGTTGTCGAAGAAGTCACCTTGCCGTCATTGCGAAAAACTGTACGCCACTGAAGCTTGTCTCGCTTTTTGCTGCTGCCATCGAGGAAGCCGCCGGACAGATCGTTCTACTACAGCAGCTCGGCTACCGGAAGAGGGCCCCGCCGTCGCCATCGCCGTCAATTCATCATCTGGAGAGTTGGTCGTCGATGCCGCCAGAGGATCGTCGCCACCGCCGCCATGAATCTCGCCGTCGAAGTGGAGCGGTGGCTCGCAGCTGGCTCAGTTGCCGGGGAAGAAGAATCGTGGTGGACCTTCACGTACTGTTGCCAGAGCGTCTAGTCGTTGGAGATTCGTATGTAGGCCACCGCCACCACTGTCGAGGTGGGAGCCTCCACCATGGCCGCTACTCTCGAAGCTAGGGTTAGGGTTAGGGAAATTAAGGAAGATCGAAAAATTGGGGCAAGAGCTCGGTTTCCCACTGTAAAACCCCTAAATTTCTACTAATTGTTATTTTTTATTTATTAAATTTAGTACCGATTTAAATTTTTGAATTGTACGTCGCATAGTCGTATTGTACGTCGCCAACGAAATTTTATTTTTCGTAGTTGCTCATTGAGTGCGAATATGTGCGAGCGTACATATTTTAGGAAAAAAATTTCTATTTTATTATATACTTTCAAAATATTATATAAATATTCTTGCTATAAAAAGCCTTTTGTTTCTAAAATTTATTAATAATAAATAATATTTTTGTATACTAGAAAAGTCTAATTATGTAAAGAATATTTTTGCATACATATACTTCGTAATTATTTATTGGTCTATTTTAAATAAAAGTATAATTTTCAAGATTTATTAATATTAATATTTTATTGTTCAAAAATATATTTAAAAATATTTATTATTTTTGAAATTATTATTATTGGTATTTTGAAAAATATATTTGGAAGTGATTATGGCCATTTAAATCTTGATTTGAATTTATGTATTTATTTAAATAGTTAAATAATTAAAATTTGATTTATTGATTTCATTTTAAACTAAGGGAATTAAATTAGATTTAATTGGATTTGGATTGGATTTGATTTGATTGATTTTAATTAAATAGCTGATTTATCAAATTGGGTTTTAAATATCCTAATCCTTATCTTATTGGGAATTTTCACATCCTATAAATAGGCAGGTACTCCTCCAATACATTATTCCTCCACAAATTTCCACAACCCAATTGTGCATCGTGTCCGTGACCCCTACCCCCATCCACTAATTATCCCTTGTAAAAATACATTTTCTCTCTTGTGTCCGACAATCCCGGACACGTCCATCCGATCATGTGTCTCGCAGGACACGCCTACCCTAACCTTAATGTTCCCAAACCACCACCCGCAGCCACCGAGTGTCCCTATTCCGACCCGTCGTCCCGACCTCCTCGCTCTCCCCGCGGCTCCACCGCAGAAGACGCATCCACCACAGTGACCAGCGTCATCTCTACCACCATCACATCCTGACCCCGACCAACCGAGCCACCCGGCAACCATCACCACCGGCCACCCTTGTCGTAACCACCCGCAGCACATCGCTTCTGCCACCAAACACCATGCCACCGCCACACGACAGCCAACCACCGGCCAACCAACAACCCGGCCTACCAACACCAGTCACCACCACATCATCAAACCAGCAAAGAGAGAAAAGGGAACCCTTACCTCGATTCCCCGCCCGTATTCGCCGAAATCCTCCGGCCGTCCCCCGCTCCTCCACGAACCGATCGCCATCCGCCTCTGCCCACACCAAACCGCCAGGCACAGCCGTCGTGGCCAAACCCCTCACATCTCCAGCCGCCCCGCCGAGATCCACGCGGCCGGCGCTCGGTGGGCGCGCTCGGCGACCCCCACGACCTCCACCGTCCGTCGTGTCCGTATGCAGCCCGCTACCGCTCACTTCATTCCGCCTCCGCCATCACCGTCGTCTCCTCCGCCCCACTGACCTCCGACGAACGCGAAGCCCAGGCCGCCTTCGAGCACGAGTACCCCGACGCTCCTCGTCGTGAGCCGTCGTTGGTGCAGCAACCACCGCCCGGCGTTGCATCACCGTCGCGCCGCTGGAACCCTTCTCCTCCGCCCGTGTCTCTCCCCTCTAACTGCCGCCTCGTCGTTCTCCTCCGATTTTCCGGTCGCCACCATCCACAAGCGCCGCGCGTCCCCTCTCTCTTCCGCCGCCTGAACAGAAACCCCCGTCGCGCGCCCGCCGGCGAGCCCCGCGCGTGCCCCAACCGCCGCGCTCCGCCGACGAGCCGCGTGACCCGATCGCCCTCTGCTCTTCCTCCCCGCTTTCCCCTCGATCTCTCCGCCTCTTCCTCTCCTTTTCTTTTTTTTCTTTGAGAGCAGCAGCAGTCGTTTGACTGCTGTAGTGTGGGTTTTATTATTATTTTTATTATTTAATTTATTATTTATTTAATTGTTTGTTGATATATTTTTTTTGTGTTTCTTTGTATCTATTATTAATGTTATCATCTTATTTATTATTATTATTATTATTAATATTATTATTTATTTATTATATTTTGTTTGCTTTTTTGGTTCTCATTCCATTCTATACTTAAAGTATGGGAACAGTGCTTGGTATTTTTACTGATTTTATTTTGGTTGTTATTATAATTATTACTATTATTTTTATTATCATTATTACTATTATTATTATTATTATTCTCATTATTATTATTATTTGTCATCATTATTATTATTGTTAAAGATAGTTATTATTATTATTATTCTCATTATTTTTATTATGATTATTATTGTTGTTTCTTGCAAAACAATCTATTTGCTAAATATTATTATTTATAAAAGTTTAGGAAAATATTATTTTCTGACTAAAAGGAAACAACTATTTTGATTTTAAGTTTGTATTATATAAATAATTTGGCAATAAAATATATACATTTTTCTATCTAGAGTCGTATCCTTACAAACTTAGAGTTTTTGCCGAAAACGATTTCTTGACTTTAAAGAACTTTCTTTTGTATTTTTTCTATAAATATTTTGACTCGTGAAAATTAGATTTTAGGGATTATAAATATTTTCTAAAATTCGTATATATATAAATATTTACTTATCCATTATTCTTTAATTTTTCCTGTCCGTATCCAAGTCCTATTCTTTCGTCCATTTCGAGACTACCATATGTCCACCCTAACTAATTTGACCCTTCTGGACCCAATGGAACTGTCCGTGCCACCATCTGAGGTCACCTTGCATAGTTGTTACATCGAAGTTGCTGATCGTGCCACCTTGATCATCGCAGCACACCAGGCGCTCTATCAGGCAAGATACCTTGTCATTTGCTGTTTAATTATTTTAGCTCATATTTCATGCATATTCATTATATTTTTTATGGAAAATAAACTGTGATACATGGCATAACCTGTTAGAATTTACTGTTCAGTTTTTTGCTATGTATTATTTTCTTACACATTAAACCTAGATTTAAGGGACCACCTTTGTGTGTTGCATTCATGGCCTTGACACGTTCTACCACGAAGTTGTGTGTCGCATATAGAACACGAAAGTACGTGATTGGCTGGCCACCAGTACGTACAAGCCGTGCGATAGGAATAACCGCTAATAGAGGTTGCATGCTAGTTTGACTTAGCAGTTATAGAGTTAGCATTGGACGGAAAGAACATGATTGAAAGTTGACTACCACCCTATCTATCGTAGACTCGCTCGCTACTGAGGAACGATAGGTAGACTATATGCTATAGACTCGCTCGATACTGAGAAATAGTATATGGTGTTGTGAATCGCTACTGAGGTACTGTATCGGTATTTTCTTGACTTGACCGGGTAGTCATGCGACCATGAACTGTTTTTAAAACTGCATTCACCTAGGACGGTTAGGCTACTCTTATCCGTTAGGTACGAGTACCTTTGGTTTGGGTACTTGTATCTGACCGTGGCTTGGAACAATAACTTGTCACAGATTAGTTCGTCACATCTTGTCCTTGTTTGGTTGTAGGCGTGACTTACTACTTCGATGAGAAGGTATTGAACCTTGTTGGGGTTCGGATACCATATTGGATTCATAGCATGGAAAGATATGTCACCGTGAATTAGTTTACCATCTCCTGTCCTTGTTTGGTTGGGGGGATGGTACGCTCGTTCAGTAGGTACGTATTGGACCATGTTATAATTCGATTGACTTATTTATTTGAGCGATATTTATTCAATTTATATGGCATGATATTATATGTCTTGTTACGTCCCTCTGAGGACCTGGTTATCTCTCCAGGTGTGTGCTATTGTTCTTCGCAGGTGTTCTAGCTCTAGCCGTCTTCATCGCTATCTCTTCGAGGATGATTGCATTTGGATCGTCTTCGCTTCGCTCGCCAAATTCATTTCTTTACTCATGTATTTTTTTCTTTACTTGTTGGTAGTGGATTTGTCTCCGTCCAATATATTGTATCAAGACAAATTCATAGTTGATTATATGATATCTTTTATTCTTATGGATGAGATTAGTTATGGTTCTCCTGTATTTTACAGCTTATGTATTTATACGAGGCTTCCATATATTGGAGTATACTTCGTATGAATCCAGCTGGCATGTCTACGTTTCTAGTCCTACGTATTTTGGGACTGGGGCGTTACACCCACAGAGGAGAAATGAGAAAGAATTGAACATTCTCTCTCCTCAGAAGCTTAAATAGGAAAATGAAAGGAAATGGAAATTTGGAAATTGACCCACAACAATTGGGTATTTACAGATCACCCCTAAAAGTTGTTAGGATCTTGGGGGACCACTCTAGTTAGTTAGTAACCAACTAGTTGTTCACAATCCACTAATAATTAATTAAAACTTTCTCCAAAATAAATGCTATAAAATTATAAATGGGGAAAACAATTAAATATTTTAGAATATTCAAAATTTTATAAAACTGGAAAAGTGGGGTTACAAATCTTACCCCTAGAAAATTTTATCCTCGAAATTCAAAGAGGTACAGTAGACATGATTAAGCAATCAAAATAAAATTTGAGACTGAGCAAATAAGTTAGACATGCCATAGAACTGAGTCTAGTCATGACTAGAAGAATAATTTATTTAGCACGATCACTAAACAAGATCCAAATCAAAATTGAGCCACGATGGAAATAAAACAATAATAATCACGATCAACACCACTTAGCCATGATCAAAACGGAATGCAAATCATCGGCATAATTGATAGATACAAAGTATAGTCATTATAACATATAGGTATGATTAGGATTATTTAGATATGATCAGAGATAGGATTTGGAATGACTTAGCATGGCAAAATAAATGGGTGAAATAGCATGATCAATAATGATCAAATTGATCAGGCACGAAGTAAACAAAGTTTAATTAAGGCCGTGTACGATAATTTCATATAGGGGGTTGAAATATCACGATCTAACAATGATCAAGAATCAACAGGCACAAAGTAGGATGAAGTTTTAATTGCGATTTAGAAGAGTAAAACTATGAAGGCACGATCTTATAAGCACGATCAAAACAGAAAGTTTAGCACGATTTGAAAATAGAGTAAAATAGAAAAATCATGATTTGATAGGCATGATCAAAGTTCAGACAAAACACGATCAAGATTAAGTATGATTAAAATCTAGTGGAACATAATCAAAATCTAGTAATGTATTTTATTGGAAAAAAATTATTTGATTCAACGATAAAATGCAAGAGGAATGAAACTGTAAAGATTGATTGAGAAAACGTATAGAAACTACCCAGGAGGTATTAGTATCAAATCAGGATGAACGTGCATGAATTTGTGATTCACGAAAATCGATAATCATATAAAAAAGAAAATATAGTTTCCATGGTACCCGAGAACATATATGTATTTGAAATCACTTAGCTTAGAATCCCAACCCCGCCAGTACATATCTGACTGCAGTGGACTTTCGGCCCCGTGACTCAAATAATAATATGTTATTCTGTAAACCTTATCCATTTCCCAACAATCATTGACGAAACAACCCAAGAGATCAAGATATGAAGAATATGACAAAGTCTCAATAATACTCGTAAACCTATGAATGTCTGAAATCACTTCAACTTTGAGTTCATGTCTCGCCAATATACTGCTGGCTGCAGTGAACCCTCAGTCTCCATAATCCAGAAAATAGTTGCAGTGCGTAACTGCCACACCCTAATAGGTCATCGAATAATCTTTCAACTTTATCCATAGAAAAAATTCAAGGAATCAAAATGAGTTTCATAGTCCAAGTCACGAAAATGGTGAGATTATCAGACTATTAGAATACAAGGGTTTATTAGGTACTAAGAAGCAACAAGGGATCCAATCAAAGAGTAGTGAGTACAAAAGGGCAACCAGGGAGATTTAAAATCTCGAACAGTGAATCAAAGTTTCAAATAATAATCAGAATTTTAAATAAAATCTGGAATGGTAACAACATTACGTATATGGAACGTTATCTCGAAGGGATAACAAAGTCTCAAAGGATGAACAGAAGCAAGGCATCAAATAAAAGACAAGGTCGCAAAATAAGAAATAAAATCTCACATTGGAAACGAAGTTCAACAAAAACTCAAGTAACAACAAAATCTTGAACAGATCTCGAATGGAAAACGAAATCTCCAATAGAATGTAAAGTCTCAATAGAACTAAAATATCACAAAATCGTAGATAGAAGGTAATTCTCGAATAAAAAACCTCGAACAAGAAGCAAGGCTTATGACTAGTGAGCAGAGATAGAGTACCAAGTAGAGAATAAGAAACAATGCATCGAATGGTGAATACAAAAGAAGCAAAATCTAAAAATAGGAAACGGGGTCAAACAAGGTCGTGAACAAAACAAATTCTTGAATAGGAGCGAGTTGTGAATAATCTCATAGGGAGCGAGTCAAAATCTCAAAATAGAAAACGAAGTCTTCAAACGAGTCTCGAATAGAAACGAGATTCAAACAAGGTTTTGGAAGGGAGACAAGTTCTCAACGAGTCATGAGTAAAAAATGAATATTCAACAAAGTCTTGAATAGGATTGGAATCTCGAATAGGAAACAAAATCTAGAACGAAAGCAAAGTCCCGAAATAGGAAACAATATCTCAAAATAAGTTTCGAATATCAACCAAGGTTTCAAAATAGAAAATAAAAAGTTTCAAGAAATGATCTACATGCTAAGAGGAATTTAAGGAAAGACTGGATCGTGAATCAAGATACATGGTTTTCTCCAACCATACAAAAGAAGTCTTTTGTCTTCAATTTGTCTTCAGAATTCCTCCGGGACTGGAATCACTTCAACTTCTTCAACTGTCCTAACATAGGCTGGTCCCTGCGGTAGTGCTCCATGTAATTGATGAATCTGGAAAGACGGGTCCCCTTGCTGTAGTCCTGGTGCTCCTCGTGCTCGTCTTTGGACAGTGTGATCAGTGGCCTCTGGGCAATCCTTAACTTGATGGGTAGGTGACCTACAAAACAAATATAGCCTCTGTCTCTTACGACACTCTTTATGGTGATGTCCTGGGCGATGACAGAAATTGCAAATGATCGTCGTCTGAATCTGAGTCTGGATCTTCCGTTGGGCTGGAGCACAGAGCCTCTGATAGGAATGTATGGTTGCTGGCTGCTGGCTGCTGAGATCCTAATGCTCTTTCGACCATTGTGATCCGCGACATGCTGGCAATCCTTCATTCGGTGAACAGAAGATCTACAGAACATACAGAGTCCGAGCCTTTTACGGCATTCCTCGAAGCGATGTCCTGGATGGCGGCAGAAAGCACAAATAATCCTCATCTGAGTCTGGTGACGCGGCTGAAGAGGCACTGTATGAGTTGCGACGCTTTGTGGATCCATAGTAGTTGTTATTTCCGTCATAAGTCTTCATGTCTCTCTTGGGCTTCAACTTTTTGTCAAGTTGTATATGCTAAGTATTGGATCTCCTGGTTTGCGACTTCAATCAGAGGAGTTAGATCCTCAAAAATTTGGATGATCTTTAGTGGCGGCTCCAGGTTCTCGATCCGCTCCTCGGTGCAAAATATGCGCTCGGTGTCAGGGAAGCCCAAAGATCCGTGAGTCTAGAAATCAGAAGTCCTTTCTAGCTCAAAAAATGCATATGCAATTATAGCTTGAAAAAAGGATGGCCTGCTCCCTCTGGGTGTCAAGGAACCCTTGAAACATCTCTGCCAACTGCGTACTACCCATGGGGATAGTAGGGCGATAGAAAATAGTGGAGGCTCGAAACCCTCAAGTGTAGGTGGATTGACCGTTCTGGTGTTGCGTGCTTGAATTATTTGAAAAATAAAAAACTGTTAAAATATCATAATCCTAATAATAATTGTTTATTGAATATCAATATACCCGTTGTACCCGATTTTCTATGCTGTGATCAAGTTTCTCTAGTTTAATCAAGTCCCCCAATAGTACTATAATACCTAGGTACCATTAGGACAGACCTGTATGGGCCACCACTTAAAATATGTCACGATCCACTTTCGAATAATCAGACACGAGTCGGACACGCCCAGCCTTCGTTATTGGACACGACAAAGTAAGCTGTACCAAGCTAGAGAAATCTAACCAGATAAACATAAATGTGCACAATCACAGCATCTAAAAACGTTCCCAGAAATATCACCATAATCCACAAATCCATATATTATGAAGGTACCAGAGTCAACAGGAATGAAATATGCAATGAACTCTAAAAACAATATCTAGGAGTAAAGCTAAGTAGTCTAAACCTGAAGCCTCTAGCTAAGTCATGTCTCCATCCTGCTCAGCTAATATCCCGGGCTCGGGCCCATATGGTAGAATGATATCCTGCAAGTACACCTGCAACATATCCAGTCAGGAGCGGAGCTAAGTATATCCAGGGAAATGAACAAAAACATCATGGTATGGAAATAAGTACAGAAAAATATAAAGTACGGGAAACATGAACATGAATACTGGAAAGTAAATACAGAAAATATAGGAAACATGAAATGAAGCCTGGACATGAAATATACAATGAACCTGACGTGTACAATATATCGAAATACATCCAGAGTGTGTGATAGGCTTGGGTAGAACATGGAACATGAAATGGTACGACTTCGGTCCCGCGTGCACGATGCGGAGCCTAAGCTATTCACATGAACTGTAACTCGGGTTTGATCACACATTTGTAGTATTTCCCCTCCCAGACATAAGTAACTCAGGGAACAAGATACAAGACAATCTCGTGAAATATTGTGTCAACAAGAAGGTACAAGCATGAATATAGAAAAAAAACACAAGACATGAAGTAATGGACAAGTCCGAGGAGTATACGTGTCTTGCTCAGGGTGATCAAGTGTGGATGGTAAAACTGGATGTCCTCCTGATTAATTTGTACAAGTTGGTTAATTACAAATTAATAGTCACTAAACTAGCTTACTATAAACTAATTTAAGATTACAACCTTAAATCATCCTGACCATCATTCTAGTACAAAAATTACTTAAGTAACATATCTTACCTAAAGATATTATAAGATAATAAAAAATGTTTCCATACATTTATTACCAATTGCTTTAAAATGTCAACTATAATGTGCAGTCCCACTTCAACAAGTGGACCAACTCTACTGTCATAAATCTAGACAATTGATACATTAAGTAAATTGAGTTACTTCAGTTTAAACTGAACTCATCTTCCCTGTAGATGACTTCAACACTCAGCTCAATCTATTAAATCAAAATTTTAGGCAAAGATTTAAAAAGAAAACACTAGATTACAGACTTGCATAGTCCAACACCCATCAGTTTCCTCTCTGGTGGTAATTGTCTGTACATAGGTCAAGAACCAAAACCACAGAAGAATTCTCAACTAGTGAACCCAACTTACGAAGTCACTCTCTAGCCATACTGTTCTTCAGCGGTCATGTTGCAATCAAAACACATAGAAGTATGCTCTGGTGCAAGAAGGACGAATTCATCACAACATTTAACCCAGCCTACACCAATCCACAGTACTATAATTCAACTAAAATTCAAAATTCACAGAAAAGATCCTGAGCTGACAGAACCTAAACCAAGGGTTTACTCAAGGTTGGCAGCACCACATTATACCCATACTCTATGAGAGCCTACCCAGCAAATAAAATAGTAACCCATGTAAACTTTCCTGGGAATAAATCATTTTGAAAATTCAGCAGCCCATTTGAAAGCTCAACAACACCTTTGAAAACTCTTCCCATTTGAACGCAACATGAACCCACAACACAGAAGCCAATTACAGATTAATTCGAGTGTGCAAAATTGTAATTCAAGTTCCTGCCAAGGACTCATTCAAAATTACATCTACTAGCCCAACCAACCATTCAATACCAGAAATAAAAATACAACAGAAAGAGGATAGGCTTAAGTAGAGAATATACAACTCAAAAGAAATCAAAATAGGAATTAATACAACTAATTGATAAGGATAATACAATTAATGTTAAAACATTCAAATTAGCAGTCCCTCCGTTTTAACCCATTCCGGAGACACACGCGCAATTTGGATACGATCGATCAGCACTTGGACCCGCTACGGAACTGCACCTAAAAGCTGGTACACACGGACACCACACTGGACACTCCAACCCACCAAACCCTATCTATCCTTTCCAATACCACACGTACTCAAAAACTACAGTAAAATGTAAATAATCAACGAGAAAGTAACATAGTACCTGACGAGAAATTGTAACCACCACTTTTCTGAAATGAGAGTAATTTTGAATTTTGTAATTTGTATTATTTAATAATAATATTTAAATCATATTATGTTTTTTGGTTATTTTCTTTATTTATTTTATATTATTTAGATGGGTGAATTATGATTTTGGTTGTTGCTAGCTTAACCCCAGAGACTGCTTGACTTAGAGACTAACCATGACCAAGGAGACTCGACCATGTGACTAGATTGGCTAATTACCTATTTTTAGGCTAAGGGTATTTTAGTCATTGTGCATTACTTTAAATTTTATTAATTTATTAATTAAATTGCTTGTTGTGCGGCTTGATTGGTAGCTGAATTGGTGTTTTGGTAGTATAAGTGGTTTGACCTTAGCCAACCATGACTAGAAACCTAATGCCATAATTAGAATTATTTTTCATCATTCAGAATTTAATTTAGAATTAATTAGTTATTTTTAAAATGATTTAAATGAATTTTAAGTCATTTTCTAGTTAGCCTTTTTAAAGCCTTTTTGGACTTGGGCTTTATTAGCAACATAGGGAGCCTAGGCCCATGTGCTAATCAAAACCCTAGTCTCCTATAGTTGGTCGGCCATAGGCAGCCCCCCTTCTTTGTGTAGAAGTCATTAGCCTCCAAGAGAAACCCTAGCCTCCACTCTCCAAAAATTTTAACTTTTTCATCCGGAGTCCGTTTCTCCCAAAACGAATTCTGTTGCGCTCGTAGGAAGGAGAGGATCTTGCTGGAGCATTTCTAGCAAGGTTGTGGAGGCATTTGCTTGGGGGTACTCGATCGTTGGAGCGCTCGAGGAGTCTTTTACATTGAGATTCTGACTCTCAATAGGTAAATCCTATTCTAGCATTGTTTTTCTTAATTTTTCTCCATGGTAGTGTGCATCTAGGTGCCCACGACCTGTAGGTTCATTTTCGTCCAGTTTTGTATTCGTTTGGTGTCCGTATCGAACACATACGGTTTATATATGTAGATGTTCGATGAAATGTCGCAGTGGATTTAATCTTGATTTTTGCTGAATCTTTTTATATATTTTGGTAGCCTATACACGAGGATCATGACCCCATGAGTTTTGACATGAATCGAACTCATGTCCGTGTCCAAATAGGGCACGAACGCACTGCACGCCAGGCCGCATGTGTGCCCTGCTGCTCGGGGTTGATTTCTCGATGCACAGGCCACGTGGTCACATAAAATTTGACGAGTAGGTGGGGGACGTGTCTAAGATCATGCTTCCAAAATTTTGTGGAGTTTCGTCGAGAAACAAGGGAGAAATCGCGATCGTACTGATCGGCCACACGCGCGCACGCGGGTCAGCCGCCGCTGACACGGTGTTCGTATGGACACGACACGACACGTGGACACGATTCAGGATATTCAATGTGTAGCCCTATACCTACCCTAGCCTAGGACACAAACACGAGACACGAGGTAGGACACACGAGTCCCTAGACTCGTCGACATGCGTGAACGATGCTGTGCACGGGACTATGCATGCGTACATACCAGCGCATGAATATGCCCCTTGTACGTGTCAGACATGACATGTGGCCGCACGCTAACTCAGCCAGTAGGTCGAGGATGTGTACGCCCAGGTGTACGCGAAATTTCACGAGAATCAGATCGAAAACGAGGAAGAAATCGTGTTCGCATTGATTCTATTCACGTGCGTATCGGGTTTTTCGATACTCGTTCACTGGACACGATACGGACACGGTTTCGACCATGGGAGTACCCAAGCATGTCCCACGTGTCGAGACCAACGTATTTACCAAGTTTCGTGAGTTAATTTGGAGTATTTTTTGTTTTGGGTCGATTTGTGAAAATTGGGTTTTCTCGACATTCGAATTTGAAGAATTTTGGAATATTTTGATTTCTGGGATTTAATCTGATAATTTCTGAATTTTTAATTCTTGAACGCTGTTTTGGACTTATGGGATTTGATTGTTGGTATTAATTCCTATTTTTTAGCAAATTATATGCATATATGATATTTTCTTGTATGTTAGTATATATATATATATATTTTTTTTTTGTATGTTAGTATTTTTTTCTTGTATGTTAGTATTTTCTTATTAGTGTATATATATATATATATATATATATATATATATATATATATATATATATATATACCTCAGCTCTACGCACCCCCTCACCCTCCCCCCAGCCCATTGCATCCTCTTGCGCCCCTCCCAATCCACTCGCACCTCTCTCCCCATCCCCTCCCCTCTCTCCTCCCTGGCCCCTGCCCTTCCATCGTTTCCTGTTTCTTCCCTCGCCGGCCCCCCTGCCTCCGCCCCTCAACCCTCCTCGGCTCCCGCGTCGTTAGTGGAGCCCCCCGGTCCTTCTGTTTCAGCGACCCACCCCGGGCCACCATCAGTCGCTGACGGGCTCGGGAACTCCCCCGTGGTGGTCCTTGACGCCCCTCCCCCTCCCTTTTCGGCCACGGAGGTCCTTGCCGCCCCTCCTCCTCCCCTTCCGGTCACGATTGGTTCGCAGGAAGCGTCCAACCAGGCGCGTGGTGCAGCTGCCGCCTCGACCTCCTCCGTTTCCACGGCAGACAATCCCGTCCAACACCCCCCAGGCAGACCTATCTTGGCAAACCCCGCCGCCCCTCCCCCCTGTGGTCATTTGCAGAACCCTGCCCTGTCCCAGCCACCGCCTTCCGGGGGTGAGACCCATGTTCCTTCTCCTCGAGGATCAGCTCCGCGGTCATTTGCAGCCATATTCCGCCCGGACTTTGCATCCCCAAAGGGGCTTCTTTTCTCTGACGTCAATCTCCCGGACATTGCGTACCTCCAGGATTCCTCCGTGCCATCGGTCCCTTTTTTCGGCCTAGAATTGACCTCTCTGTCATCCTTCTTCCCTCACACTTTTATCCTCAAATTTTCCACTAGCTGTCCCAAACTTACCAGGTGCAGGAGGCGATTGTCGGCTCGAGACTCTCGGCGGATTACCGAGTCGCCCCCTATACCCTAGACATATTCTCCTCCACCTCTCCTCCGTTACCGACCACAGGACTATGTGGTCTAAAGGCACTTGCAGGATCGATTCCCACCAGATGAAGATCATCAAGTGGTCACCTGGCTTTAACACCAAAGAAGATTCAGCGTGGGTCGCCCCCTGGGTGACTCTGTCTAACCTATCCCTCATTTGCTTTGTCCCTGCAGTAATTAGGCGTATCGCCAACTCCTTCAGTATGTTTGTGGCTGCGACTCCTGAGACCAGCAACCTAACCAAGGCTCATTATGCCAAAATCTGCGTGGAACTCGACCTCACTTCCGAACCTCCCAATTTTATCACTATCGAGCTGGGCAACCAGACCCACACCCAACAAGTCCTCTACGACAACCATATTATGTTCTGCGACCATGCCATTTAAGAGGTTACCTCCCAAAACACTGCCACCGTCTTCACCCAGAACTCAAGAAGAAATCAACCGGGAAAGACAACGTGCCATCTGAAGGGAGGACACCCTTGCCACCCCTTCTTCTACGTCCGAACTCGTACACTCGATTCTGATCCAGTGATAGCAAAATAGACCACAGTGAGCCCCCTAGCAAAGCCCTGATCCAAGACCTGATCCCCTTCAACACCCAGGATCTCACTCTCTCCAACCAATTTGACGTTCTAGATTCGGGAGACGCGAAACCACTATCGGAGTCTGTTTGTCCCCTTGCTGAGCGAGCGCTTACCGAGTCAGCACCTAACCCCTAACCCGGAGGTCGTAGAGGCGATCACCGACACATGTATCGCAGATCAACAACGCACCAACGAAGATCCTGTGGAAGAAGTCCTTACTATCCTCGGGCCAGACTAAGTGCGGAGAGGACTACAAATTCAAGCCGCTGGGTACCCTCTCCATTGAACTATTCCTCCGATTGGGAGCGTCAGTGACTCCCTGGTCATCCCCTCTGAGGACCTCATCCTAGACTCCACTGGGGAATTGGTAGACCTCCTCACGGGCCTACACGAGCAACCCACTAGCAACCTTCCCACCTCGTCAAAGGCAGGAGCGTCAACCCCATGTGGGGACATTGCCAAGAAAGGAACCGACAAAACCTCAACCATCCAAACCAGATCTGCCACCAAGCGGAACAAACCCCCCCCCCAACTTCATTAATGCTTAACTTCCTTTCGTGGAATGTCCGCGGTCTGGCGAACAAACCTACTATTAGGAGAATTTTCGACCTTCGAAAAATCCACAAGATCGATATCCTCATTATTATAGAACCCAAAATCCCCCCAAAAGATTAAAATCAATCCAGTTGCAGCTGGGCCTCCCCAAGGCCATAGCAGGCAGACACGACATTTAGATCCTCTGCTCGAAGGACGTCAATATAGGGGTCATCTAGTACTCCCGGCATGCTCTCTCATGCTGGTGTGAACACCCCTTGCTCCCACAGTGCAGCATCTTTTCAGTGGTCCACGGCAGTTGTGATATCGCTGAGCGAAAACATCTCTGGAATGACCTTCTTGACATTCATCACCACCACACCAACTCTCCTTGGCTTTGCATCAGGGACTTTAATGCGATCACATGCAGAGAAGAGAAAGTTGGAGGATGGCCCCCACCCTTATCGGCCATGCAAGACTTCAACAACTTCATCTTCAATGCTCATCTCACCACCCTTCAGTTCACCAACAATGCTTTCATCTGGTGCAACATGCAGGAAAGCAACCGTCGTCAATACTTTCGCCTGGACAGGGCCCTCACGAACGCTCTCTGGCACGGGATGGGGATCACTACCAACCTATCCCATCTCAACTCCTCAGAATCAGACCACGCACCCCTACTGCTTGAAATTAAAAATAATACCAAACCATTCAAAAAGAACTTCCAATTCCTCGACTTCTGGACCGATCATCCCCAATTCTTGGGCATTATCGCGGAAGCTTAGAACCGGGAAGATTCTCCTAACCCCCTGTCGTGAGTGAGCAACAAGCTCAAAGCTACAAGGATAGCTCTGTCCAATTGGAGCAAACTTGCCTACGGAGACATTTTTTAAGCCGTGCGGGTTACGGAGGATGATGTCACCCGTGCCGAAGCCAAATTCGCTTTGGACCGCTCAGAGGCGGTCAGGAAAGCCATGAACCTCACCAAGACTATGCTCAAATTTAGGCTCAAAGTGGAAACTGATTTCTGGAAGCAGAAAGCGCGGTTGAAATGGGACAGCGAAGGGGATAAAAACTCGAAATACTTCCATGTATGCGTCAACGGCCGCAGACAAAAGCTATCGATTCACCACATGACAGACGATAATGGGAACATCATTACAGAGCATAATAGCATCCAAGAGGCTGCTGCAGATTTCTACTCTAAATTATTCTCCAAAGAGACGGTTCACAAAGATAGACCATTCCTGGACCAAATCCCTCGACTCATTGACGACACCGACAACATCCAGTTGGAGCGTCCCCCCACTAGCCAGGAAGTTAAAGACGCAGTGTGGGCTCTGAACGAGCATAGTGCACCCGGCCCGGATGGCTTTTATGGGGTCTTCTTTCACTCCTGATGGGATATTATCAAGCGGGATATCACCGAAGCGACTATTGCATTCTTCGAAGGAGCCACTTACCCCAAATCCATTTCTAGTGCTAAGCTCATCCTTATCCCGAAGAAAGAAAACCCGGTATCCTTTCGCGATTACCGACCCATCAGTCTTTACGCTTTCACCAACAAGATCATTTCCAAGAACATCGCCACCAGAATGGTAGGAATTCTACCCAAAATCATTTTCGAGGAGCAAAGCGGATTTGTTCAAGGGAGAAACATCCAGGACAATATTATGTTGGCCCAGGATTTAATCACCTGCATGAAGTTTCCAGCAAGAGGGGACAACATAGCCGTCAAAATAGACATAGAGAAAGCTTATGACAGACTGGATTGGCAATTTATGATCTGGGTCTTTAGGGCTCTTGGATTCTCGAAAATTTGGACCAACATCGAGTGGAGATCCATCAACAACTTATGGTTTTCCACGGTCATCAACGGTCAGGCCGGAGGATTCTTCAAATCCAGCCGCGGAGTTAGACAGGGCGGCCCTCTTTCTTCTACGATCTTTATCATAGCAACAGATGTACTGAGTAGAAACCTTAACAACATGGTCAATACCCCGAACTTTCAACATTATCACACATCCAGTGGGTTCCCTACCATCACCCATCGGGCCTTCGCCGACGATTTACTCATTTCTCTTTTGGGGACGTTGGAGCGGTGGAAGTGGTCCATAACACTCTACAGAGGTACTCTAGATGCTCTGGCTAGAAGATCAATCCTTCCAAGAGCGTAATCTATGCACACCACAATATCAAAAAAGACCACGCAATCAATCTCTCTAAATTAACATCCTTCTCTATTGATCATCCCCTGTTCAACTATCTCAGTTGCCCCCTTGTGTACGGGAAATCCAATGCTCGCATCTTTGAGAACTTGATCACTAGAATCAGGAATAAAATTGAAGGGTGGCATAATGCCACTTTATCTCCGAACAGCAAAACGATCCTCATCAAACACGTGCTCACCTTCATCCCTATCCTCATCAAAATTGAAGGTTCTCGATTCGATTGAACAGATCCTCTATAATTTCTTTTGGGGGTATTGTAACGGACAAGACAAGCATCACTGGACTAGCTGGGAATCCATAGCCCACCCCACCGAGGAAGGGGGTCTGGGATTTACTAAACTCATCCACATTGTAAAATCCTTCTCCATAAAATTGTGGTAGAAACTTCGCACGAGCAAGAACTTATGGACCAGGTTTATGAAGGCCAGGTACTTCAAGTACATCCACCCAACAGTAGCCATTTCCAACAGCAGATCCTCAGCTGCTTGGCGTCGTATCCTTATCGGCCGTGACCTCGCCGAGCCTGCAATGAGACTCCAATTGGGTGTCGACGATTCGGACCCATTCCTGGAGCGATAGACCGGGGACAGCCTTATCTCAAGTCTCACGGAGACCCCGAGAGACAGTAGGATCAAAGACTTGTGGAACTCCATTACTAACGACTGGAACTGGAATAAAATTCGTGAATAGTCCGGTAACGATGTGGTAGACAGCATCCGACAGATCGGATTAAGTCTCGAAAGCGAAGTCGATGCGCTCAGGTAGACTCTCGAGGCCTCAGCGGCGTTCTTTGTGAAGTCGGTGAGGATTGTTGTCCAAGGGATGGGCATCCGCAGTGCACCGTTGAGTACTTTTGGCAAATCTGCATCCCTAGGAAGTGGTCCTTCCTCATGTGGAGAGTCATTAGAAAGAAGCTGCCAATCGATGAGATCCTAAACACCATGGGTATTAGCTTAGCTTCTGCATGCACTTGCTGCCCTGGTCGTCATACGGAGACCATTGACTACACATTCTGTCAGGGGATCCTGCCAGGCAGCACTTGGAGGACCTTTAACCAGCACTACAGCATCGAGTCGGGTAGTGGAGGCTTCCACGATCTGGCGGTCTCATGGGGTTCCACCTCCTACGGCCACCAGATAATCGCAGCGGCTGCCACGTGGGTAATTTGAAAGAATCGTAACAAGGCGAGATACGAAGGTCACCAATACTCAGCCGACCAGCTCATTCGGAAAGTCTTCCGCCAAATTCGTAAACGGAGCACACCCTGTGCACCCACAGACCGAGAGCATTCTGGTCCCCGACCAACACCTAGCTCTTAGCAGTTGTGTAGTAGCTCCCTCTCTTAGTTCCTTTTTGGGTATACTTTTATAGGCGTAGTCTTTTTGTGCCTTGTATACATGGTCAGGCTTCGGCATTTTGAGCCTTGATTAATAAAAAAAGGGGTTTCCTTTAATATATATATATATATATATATATATATATATATATAGCCGGACGGATTTTCGGAGGTATTCTTTCGGTCATGCTGGAAAATTGTCAAGCACGACATCACCGAAGCGGCAATCGCCGTCTTCGAAGGCGCTATATACCCTAAAGCCAAATCTAGCGCCAACCTAATCCTAATCCCAAAAAGAGACAACCCGGAGTCATTTCGTGACTTCCGACCCATCAGTCCAAGGTCATCGCGACCAGAATGGCTGATATTCTTCCCAAAATCATCTCGGAGGAGCAATGCGGGTTTGTTCGTGGGAGAAACATCCAGGACAATATTATGTAGCCCAGGAGTTAATCACCTGTATGAAGTTCCCGGTGAGGGGAGGCAACATTACAGTCAAAATCGACAAGGAGAAAGCTTATGATAGACTGGATTGGCAATTCATAATCTGGGTTTTCAGAGCTTTCGGTTTCTCGGAAGCTTGGACCAATATCGTCTGGAGATCCATCAGCAACTCCTAGTTCTCCACGGTCATCAATGGCCACGCCGATGGATTTTTTAAATCCTACCGCGGGTTGAGACAAGGCGACCCACTATCCTCCACAGTCTTCATCATAGCCGCAGACGCTCTGAGCAGGAACCTTAACAATATGGTCAACATCCCCAACTTTCAACACTATCATACATCCAGTGGCTGCCCAATCATCACCCATCAGGCATTCGCAGATGACCTACTCATCTTCTCCTCCGGGGACGAGGGCACAGTGGCGGTGATCCACAACACCCTGACAAGATACTCTAAATGCTCCGGTCAGAAAATCAACCATTCCAAGAGCACCATCTACGCCCACCACAACACCAATAGAGACCACACCAAAAACCTATCCCAATTAACGTCCTTCTCAGTTGCCAAGCCCTCGTTCTACTATCTCGGGTGCCCGTTAGTGTATGGGAAATCCAATACCGGCATATTCGAGGACTTAATCACCAGAATCAGGAAGAAACTTGAAGGGTGGCACAATGCTACCTTATCCCCAGGCGGTAAGATGATCCTTATCAATCACGTGCTATCCTCCATCCCCATACACACCCTAGCGGCGTACTCGCCGCCCACTAAGGTTATTTCTTCGATCGAACATATATTTTGTAACTTTTTCTGGGGACATAGCAACGGCCAGGACAAACATTACTGGGCTAGCTGGGACTCTATGGCCCACCCGACAGGTAAGGGGGGATTGGAATTTACCAAACTCATCCACATTGTTAAAGCATTCTTGATGAAGCTGTGGTAGAAACTCCGTACGAGCAACAACTTATGGAGCAGGTTTCTGAAAGCCAGAAACTTCAAACATATCCACCCCTCTATGCCCATTTACAACTGCAGATCATCGGCGGCTTGGCGCCGCATCCTTATCGACCGCGACCTTGCCGAGCCGGCGATGCGACTCCAGTTGGGATTGGGCGACTCCAACCCATTCCTTGAGCAATGGGTCGGAGACAGCATGATCCTGAGTCTTACGGAGACCCCCAAGGATTGTAGGATCAGAGACTTGTGGAACCCCGCTACCGACGACTGGAACTGGGACAAGGTTCAGCAGTGGTCCGGTTACGAGGCGGCCGATAATATTTGTGCGAGAGGGTTACGCATCAGTGACGAGGTTGATGCATTGAGATGGTCCCTCGAGGCATCGGGGGCTTTTTCGGCGAGGTCGGCGAGATTAGCCATCCAGGGCGCCGGTCAGCCGTTCCTCCCCATCGCGCACTTTTGGCACTCTTGCATCCCCAAGAAGTGGTCCTTCCTCTTATGGAGAGTCATCAGAAAGAAACTGCCGACAGACAACATCCTTAACACCATCGGGTTTAGCTTAGCGTCTGCATATTCCTGCTGCTCCGAGCGTCAAACGGAAACTATCGACCACATCTTCCACCAGGGGACGCTTCCAGATAGGACTTGGAGAACTCTTAACCTGCTATTCAACATCGAGCAGGGCGGTGGTCGCTTCCACGATCTACTAGCTTCCTGGAGCTCCGCCTCCCACGGCCACCAGATCGTCGCAACGGCCGCTACTTGGGTCATATGGAAGAATCGCAACAAGGCGAGATTCGAAGGTCACCGTTTCTCGGCAGACCAGCTTCTGCGGGAAGTGGCCCACCAATGCCGTAAGTGGAGTACCCTGTGCTCCCACAGTTCGAGAGCATTCTGGTCGGTGCTACCCCCATAGCCCGCGGCTTTGTTTTTGTTTCTCTGTCCAACCCCTTTTTGGTGGTATACTTGTATAGGCTTCGACATTTTGCGCCTTGTATACGATTTTTGGGAGCAGTTTTTTGCCGCCGTTAATAAATTGAGGGGTTTTTAAAATATATATATATGTGTGTGTGTGTGTGTGTGTGTGTGTGTGTGTGTGTGTGTGTGTATAAGTTCCATTATATAACTATATATATATATATATATATATATATATATATATATATATATATATATATATATATATATATATATATATATATATATATATATATATATATATATGTTCATTTTGTTGTCAAGGCTTTAATTCCAGATCTGGAACCCAATTCCAGGTTCGAGATCGACTCTCTTTCTCATATATATATATAAAAAAAAAAAAAAATATATATATATATATATATATATATATATATATATATATTTTTTTTTTTTTTCATATATATATATATATATATATATATATATATATATATATATATATATATATATATATATATATATATATATATATATATATATATATATATATATATATATATGTGTGTGTGTGTGTGTGTGTGTGTGTGTGTGTGTGTGTGTGTGTGTATCTATATATAGCCTACATGTATATATATTTATATATAGTTTTCTTTAACATATAGGTATGTGTATATATAGTATACTCTTGTAGATGCATCCTTACCACTTTATTCACAGATTTTGTGCTTGACCAGTAGCCTTCATTCACACACACACCCCCTCACACAACCATTTTTCATATCTAATTGTTATATATATATATATATATATATATATATATATATATATATATATATATATATATATATATATATATATATATATAGCCTTTGTGAATTAAGTTTATATATAGGTAATGTAATGTTTGCTTGTGATATGACTATAGGGAGTGTTGGGACAGATTAGGATCGTCATAAGGAGCCTAGTTTGATCGAATTGGCCGACAAGTTGACCAAGTTGACAAAAGTCAACTTTGGGTCAAACTTGATCCAAATCGACTCAAACGAACTCCGAATGACTTGAAAACTTGAGTATGACCTAAAAATTAGTAAACAGACTATTTGACTTTTAGTTGACCATGTTTGACCAGAGTTGACCAAGGTTGACTTTGACCTAGAAGGACTTAGAAGCATGTAGAATTGTATTGTAGCCCTTTCTTATAATATGTTAGACCATGTTGTGACTCGTGGTTACTTTAAATAGGTTTACATCACTCCAGTTCAGTTACACATCCTCATCAGCAGCTCGGATTGTCAGACGAGTACATTCTCTGACCGTTTCATTCTTGCTTGGACATATTTACTTATTATAGACTAGTTTACTTGTTGCTGTCAAGATATTATCACAGATTAGTACTATATGGATCTCTTCATGCGATGTTATCCTCTCGGATACATCGGATATATTGTGCTCATGTACTTTATCATGTGCATCGTCTACTCATTATATTCGTATTTATTCATGTATACTCATGTGACATTCATGTACACTCATGATCATGTGAGCCTTTATGTATAACCCAGTGTGAATGTGGACTAGCTATCCATGTGACGCACTACTTTCATGTGCAATAACATAACTTGGATAGATCCTTGTGTACTGATTGGGGCAGGAGGAGTATTTATTTGGTTACGTGATCTACACCCTTTTCATGTATAACTCCAAACTAGATTTAAGTCATGTATAACCTAAGCCCGTTTATATAACCAAACATGTGCTCTGAATCACGTAGTTAGCTCAGTTTTCTTATCTAGATCATGTATATCTATTTCTACTATATCATGTTCTTCTTTTACAGTCTCTCTACTATTTCTTTACAGCAGTTCATGTATATTATTCTATAGCTTGTTTCATATTTTTTTCATGTTATGAACTGTGTGAGAGATATGTATTCATTCCTGTCCTGACTGGACCTGTTGAAATATTATAGATGATGAGGATTGTTGCGACACTTACTATGGAGCAGGCCTAGTTGGCACAGGTGACCTGGACCCTCAGCAAGATCTAGTAGTCGCTGAGGACTTGTCATAAGTTAGATTAGACTGATATTATTAATTAGTTATAAGACATTGTGATTGTATTGAGATTTTATTATGGTGTGGTTTACACCAGGATTATTATTCATGTTGTGACTCTCTGTTGAGATTATCTTTTTTCTATTTCATCTTAGTTAATGTGATTGAGCTGTACCATATATATATCATTCTCCAATTGGAGCATATTCTAGATTGTGTTAGATGTTGGACCTAAGACAGCATTCTACCGTCGACACGGCGACGTAGGATGGACGCACCCACGTCTCGTGCCCTTACACCGAGTGCGGGTCGTAACAGAAATTTAGGTCGAGAACACGTCCCAATGAGTCGGATACGAACTTCGTGTATCCAATTACGATCGGGGACCCTACTGTGAAATAATGTCGAACAAGTCCAAGCAAGAAAAGTAGCAGATCTCAGTGCAGTGATTAATACATTCGATCAAGAAGAATTCCTAATATTTATAGAATTTTAGATCATACTCACCCCTGTTCCTGATCTAATCGATCACAAGACTCGAGCCGATCAATAACGTGATCTAGGTCGGATCTGCATCATTAGAGCAGTCTTGATCAGTCCGAACTCAGAATTGCTTCATCGATCAGAGGAAATCAAATCGACACAGGAGATTTAAGGTTGAACCCACCTTGACGTCGCCATCACTGGCCGTAGGTTCGTCGAAGTTGCTGACAGCAAGGGACGCCAGCCATGGCTTCCCAAGAAGTTACCTCACCGTCATTGCGAAAAACTGCACGCCGCTAAAGCTTGTCTCGCCTTTCGCCGTTGCCATCGAGGAAGCCGTCGGATAGATCGTTCTGCTACAGCGGCTCAGCTACCGGAAGAGGGCCACGCCATCGCCGTCGCCGTCAATTCGTCATCCGGAGAGTTGGTCGTCGATGCTGCCAGAGGATCGTTTCTACCGTCGCCATGAATCTTGTCGTCGAAGTGGAGCGGTGGCTCACGGCTGGCTCAGTTGCTGGGGAAGAAGACTCACGGTGGACCTTCACGCGCTGCTGCCAGAGCGTCTAGTCGTCGAAGATCTGTAGGTAGGCTACCGCCACCACCATCAAGGTGGGAGCCTCCACCATGGCCGCTACTCTCGAAGCTAGGGTTAGGGTTAGGGAAATTGGAGGAGATCGAAAAATTGGGACGAGAGCTCTGTTTCCTACAGAGGAGAAATGAGAATGAATTTAACATTCTGTCTCCTCAGAAGCTTAAATATGAAAATTAAAGGAAATGGAAATTTGCAAATTGACCCACAATAATTGGGTATTTACAGATCACCCCTAAAAGTTGTTAGGAAAGTTGTTACGATGTTGGGGGACCAATCTAGTTAGTTAGTAACCAACTAGTTGTTCACAATCCACTAATAATTAATTAAAACTTTCTCCAAAATAAATGTTACAAAATTATAAATGGGGAAACAATTAAATATATTAGAATATTCAAAATTTTATAAAACTAGAAAAGTGGGGTTAGAGCACGCGTCACAAACCGAGCCCAAAGATCGACCAAAACCTGTTTGCAAATAGCAAAACAGAGGAGTCCCGACCCTAATTAGAAGGCAAATATCTGCCAATCCAAATCGAGTTTTCGAAATCCACTTGAAGGGACATGTAGGCAACATAACGACGATTAAGAGCCTTTTTATATTCTCCGATTTCATCCAGCATGTAAAAAGTATTTTGACTTCCAAAACCAACAAAAACCTGTTTTTAAAACATTGAGAATATTAAAAAATCCTTCGATACGACGTGCGTCCTGCCAAACCGGACGACGTGGTCGTGAACCAAAAGCATCGAAAGGTGCATAATGGCCTCGAGGACGTGTGGACTTTGACGGAATTCAAATTGGTTGCGTGTGCGCGACGAATTAGATGCGTATCCATCAAAATTTACCGTATTGACCTCTGTACAAATTTCCTAATTACTTTGTACATGTTTGTCAGATCGAGACAAAACTTACGCCAACTGGCCTGTATTATTTTTTTGGTCCTGTATGCCAAGTTTGGTCCAATTCTGAGACTGTTGATCGGATCGCCATTTCGTGGGCCCCACGATCCGATTCAACGGGCGATTTTGTGCACGGCTTGCCGGAATCCAAATTTGGATATATGGTTGGGTTCATATCATCAAAACAAATCTGTAGACATGAAGTTTGATAACTTTAGAGACCATTGACTCTGGCACGCTTTTTGGTGCAAAGCGGGTCCAACGGCGGACATCGTTTTATCCCAAAATTATTGTTTTTCCCCTGTGTCTAGAATTGGACTTAAGGACAGACAATTCTAGCTAATTTGACTATTTTGAGAATATTAGCAATGTCTATTTCAGCTTTCGGAGACAGTTGTGAGAATTGGACTTTATGGCTTACCAGTTGATGGTATATTGTTGGTTCTTCGTGCTACCATCAGGCAAGTATGCCTTGCCTCCCTCTACATTTTATTTCATGTTTATATTATTTATCCTTTAGTTATATGTTATCATTTAGTTTTCTAAAGTTGATTTGGTTAACCTGCCTCTTCTTCTTATTGACACGCTTGCCACACGGAGATTAGTATCATGGATTTTGTTTGTACTTCTTGACTGTCGTTCATGTGATTTACCATGCTTGTGACCTGATTCCATGAGTACTAGCTGGGCTGGGAAATATCTTAGTAGACATGTGAACTACCCAGAAATATCCCCAAAATGTCTATTCTTGACTAATAGCAGCTGCATACGACACGTGTAGGGTGCCGAATTTACCCCTTAGCCGTTCACATGTCGAAACCGATATTTTGACACATATAAATAGTTTATGTTTTCTTGCTAGCAGATCATTTATGAGTACTTATTCTCGTGTCTGTGTTAATAGTACTTGTCAGTTTCTGTCTCGTTCCTGGTTATTTCTTTATGCATGATAAACTGTTAGATAGACATGTTTTATGTATCTTGCTAGTCCTCTGAGGACCTAATGATCTCTTCAGGTAGCTGGTTGTACGGAGTTAGTTAGCTGAGCATGTGGTAGTCAATTACATCTGCATGATTCAGATATTTTGTTAGTGATATTGCTTTATTATCTTCTCGTGCTCTTATGATATGTCCTGCTTGGAAGCCTAGTTTCATAGACTCATGTTATTCTTGGAGTCTAATCGGACAATATGCTAGTGGGCTGCAGACCACGACCCATAGTGCTCATTCATGTTTCATAATCTTATTATGGATTGAGATATAGTGATGCCTTTCCATGATTAGACTAATTACATAGTCCAGACAGCGTTTACGTATTCGGGTTGGGCTGGAGTCCGCTCGATACATAGCTGGCTTATTCACGAGCTCGCGCCCAAAAAGCGGGTACGGGTCATGACAAGTTTTTTTGGTGGCCCATGCAGGTCAGAGCATATCGTTGACTATGACTAAACCTTAGAAATCTCAATCCATTGATACGAGCCTGCTACTATGACTAAACCTTAGATTATCTTCATTTTGATATATCATGTCCCACTCAAACTTGTTCCCTTGTACTATCTTTGCATCGCACAACTTTCGGATCAATTTAGGCCATTGACCATTACCACTTTTATTTATGATTATCATATGCACATTGCCATGACTTTTAATTTAGGAGCACAAGACTAGTTGTTTTCTCAAAACTAACTTCACACGCATGATCTAGACAAGGCACCCTATGCCCATGACCTTCGTGTCCCACTCAGACACACTATCTTGTGCTTTATTTTTATCGTACGACTTTTCTGACACAAGACCCAATCTTAGTTCAACCCACGAAGTCATATTTATTTCCGACTCGAATTGGGGACAACATTTCGACCCAAACTTGTCAACCTAAAATATGGACACGAACTACATTATGCCTACTATCCACATAACACTTGTGTCTCATTCAATTGAGCCCGCATGCTACTTATCTAACCGTATTCTTTGAGGCAGAAAATAGAAGGTAGTATAGTATCCTGGATAGTGTGTGCTAGAAAGTTGAGTATGTCCTTAGCCTGAAACCATAGAATACGGCAGTATTATAACTGGTAACCCATTGTAGATAGTTCTTATGTTATCATGATAATTATCAGTTTTCATTATTAAGTTTAATGATAATCTGTCAACAACCTTTAATGATTCCTCGTTTTTCACCTACCTTTTCAGTATGGCACCCATGACCAGACACCGTCGTCTGAGAGCAACTGCAGATCCGGAGATGACTGGTGGCATACTTTCACCTCCTACTGCTCAGAAGGTAGTGACCCCTCGGGTTGACCAGGGAGTAGTTGCACCTCCTACCGTTGAGGAGATGGTAGCAGCCTCACTAGAGAGTTTCCCTACCATTCAAGATAGGGCTGCAGTTTTGCCAGGGATCGAGAGTCTTTCTCCGCCTCCTTCTCTGCCTCCTGGAGTGGTACCCCATACCATATTCTTATGAGGTTTGTCCATTGATGGACTCATATCTGGACTCCTTCGGGACATGTTAGAGACATAGAGAGATCAGACCGAGATCCTAAGGGAGAAGAATCAGAGGATCCAAGAGCTGAAGGACCTAGTGCATTCTCGAGGAGAAGAGCCTAGTTCTAAGAGAGTGAGGAGCAGTATCTGCCCTGAGCCTCAGAAGCGCCCAAACCTTCAGCCTATGCCATATATTCCAGTTTGGATTCCTGCTCAGCAGAGACCTGTAGAATGGGTGCCTACCTGTAACTATTGTAAGAAGCCGGGGCATATATGGATCAACTGTAGGAAGAGGAAGGGATTGTGTATGTTTTGTGGGTTAGCTACACACCTGATGCGAGACTGTCCTAGTGCACCCTTCCTAGCTAAAGCCCCGATTAAGGGAGGGAGTTCCAGCCACTAGACCTGGTTGGAGGTAAGTGACTAACCTAGATGTTGGTTTGTTTTTTTGAGATAAGTTAGAGATGATAAATAGAACTGTAACCTTATCTGCGAACGATATTGCAATAGAAACTTATATAGAAGAGTAGAAATACAAGTATTAACTCTAGGAGCTAATATCATATCATGATAGTAAACATGTAGTAGATCAAGTATAGACTTCGCGTGGTCCAGGATGGGCAGCGACATTGGGCCGATAGCACCAGAGACCGTTAGAATTCGAGGTATAGTTTTAGTTTTCTGTTTGTGCTTGTTTGTGATAGTATTCTAGGATTGTGTTGAGTCTTGTTTTGTGTCTAGGTTGGCTACATGCTGTTCTTGAGGATTTCTCCGACATGGGGTACGATTTGCCTTAGCAGAGGCAGAAAGCTTAGTTCGCGCTATATTGGGCCTTTCACTATCCTTGAAAGGGTCGGTACAGTAGCCTATTAACTAGACTTGCTGCATACGCTCGAGTGAGTTCATAACGTATTCCATGTGTCGCAGCTGAGGCGATACGTGGCATATCCTAGCCATATATTGGATCATTTTGCAATAGAGGTGGGGTCTACTCTCAACTATCCAGAACAGCCTGTTGAGATTCTGGATCGTCGGGAGAAGGTGCTCCGGAACCAGGTTATACCCTTGGTTTATGTTGCATGGAGGCACCACTCTCTAGGTGAGTCTACCTGGGAGATGGAGGATGACATACGGGAGCATTTTCCTTATCTCTTCGAGCCTTGAGGTATTTTTTTCTTTTTGTTTTCTGCTTGTGTTTTCCTGTGCTAGCTTGCTCTAATTTCGAAGACGAAATTATTTTAAGGGGGGTAGATTTGTCACTACCAGTTTTCAAAATTAAGGATAAATTTGTCATTTTCCATATTCTAATATTTTATCAATATTTATTTATTAATATTGTAATTTTTTGGATTTGTATAGTTAGGTTTGAGACTCGTCTAGTTTTGACTTGTGTTAGTGGCCCAGTTAGCTTAGACACTAGTCGGAACCCGAAGATTAGCTAGGCATGGACCACAAACCCAACTCATTAGGCTAGTGCAATTAGGCTAATCCAACATGACTAATTAACTCATTTAGAGATTAGAACTTTGACCCGTTTGACCCCAAATCTTAACATGCACCTAATTAACCAAAGGGGAACTAATGGAGGGAAAATTAGACGATTCAACTTGACCACAAATAGGTCTAATGTGGCCGGCCACTTATGGGAGGTCTCTCCATCTCCTTTCAATCCAAGTAGCCTCCATTTTTCCTAATTTAGTGTTCTTCTCCAACTTGAGAGCAACCACCTTTGATTTCTCTTCCAAATTCACTCATTCTTCCACCATTCCTCTCAATCCATCAATAAAAGGGTGCCTACTAGGAGTAGAGAGCAAGGAGCAAGGAGATGAGTCCATTTGCAAGTGATTCTCGTGTCGGAATCGTATCCATTTGATAAATCATTGGGATACAACTCCCAATAGGTAAAACTCTTCCTAAATTCATCTTTTCAATGCATATTATTGGTTTTAAGACCATAGGAACCTACCCCCGTGTAAGAACCACCCTTAGGAATGATTTAGAGGCTCTATTGAGTCCTCATTAGAAAGTTGGGATAGGTTTTGTGCCACCCATGGAGAAATTCCGAGCGCGACACACCAAGTATTTGTAGAAATGTCCAATAGGTCATTTTGATTCCTAATTTCAGTTTTGAACATGAATGAGGATAGTTTAGCCATGGTTAAGATGTCCCAATTAGTTTCCATATGGATTCCTATATGTGTATTTATGTAAATATATGAAATTATATATATATATATATATATATATATATATATATAATATATATATATATATATATATATATATATATATATTGTAGTGTGGTTGTGTCTTGTGTGTGAGAGTGAGTGGGGGGAACATGGCAAGCTAATGGCCATTCCACTTGGCCTTGGTTAGGGCTTAGATTGGCTGTTTGGTTTGTGGTTTATGCGTCGTGGTTTGTTTGTGTGTTTGTGGTTGTATGTGTGTTGAGTGAGAGAAGATTTTAGATTTGTGGTTGTGTCTTATGTGAGTGTGAGGGGATTTGATAATTAGATGTGGATGTGAGTAGTGTTTGAGTGTGAGGGATAATGAGACTAGAGTGTGTGTTGTAGTGAGTGTTGTATGTGCGTTAGAGAGGGTGTGAGGGAGTGTGAAGGAGCTGCAATAGGCAGCAGCCTTGCTGCCATTTCAACAGTAGCAGCAGCTAGTACTAGCAGGCAGCAGCAGCAGTAGCACCTTAATGCAGCAGCAGCATCCAGCAATTATAGCTGCAGCAGCAAGCAGCAGCACATGTAAGAGCAGCCCATTCCTAGTTTTTTTGTGTGTGTGTGGTTAGAAATATGATAAGTTAGTATCCTAAGTTAGATATCTAAGATAGTATCCTAGGTACATAAGTTAGTATCCTATGTTAAGAGTTAGTATCCTAGGATGATTAGATATAGAAGTTAGTATCCTATGTTAAGAGAGTTTGTATTCTAAATATGTATGTTAGTATGTTATATATGAAAATTAGTATCTTAGGACACTAGAAGTAGTATCTTAGGATATCTAGTTAGTATCTTGAGAGTTACGTATTAGTCCAAGGTAATGGGATTTACCTACTAGCTAAGGTAAGAGGGTTACCTAGATATCTAAGGTATTAGATGTTAAGGTATTGAGTTATCTAGTATCCTAAGGTGGGTGATTATCTAATAGCTTAAGGTAGATAGTTAGATACTAATACCTAAGGTAATATGGATGTTATGGTATTAGTTATCTAGGCTAAGGTATTGGGATTCCAACTTAAGGTATTGGTAATGGGATACAAATAGAGATATGGTAAATGGTATCTTGGTAGGTAATGACTAGAAATAGAAAACTTAGCCTAGATTTGACCTTGTTTGACCAAGATTTACTATTTTGACTAAAAGTCAAAGTAGAATCAACATCTAACCTAGATTGGACTAGATGTTGATCAGAGTTGAACAGTTGACCAAAAGTCAACTATTTTGACCTAGATTAGACTAAGAGTTGACTAGTTAACCAAAAGTCAATTGTAGGTCAACCTTTGATCTAGTTTGACTTAGTTTGACCTAGATTGCATAGCATGTACTAGAAATCATACCTGACACTGTTAAACCCTATTTAACTCATGTATATCTCATTTTTAAGTCTGTGACTTCACTCTGAGCCTTGATTCTCATTGACAGCTCAGGACCGCAGGCGAGTATATTCTCTGATAGTTCTTATTGTCGTGATATCTACTATATCCGATTCAGTTGTAGTGTTTTACTTGATTCTCGACACGAGGATACACGGACAAGTATACGTCGGATCCTGACATGAGATGTTATTCCTGGATTACGTAGTAAATGGGTACATTGTTCTATCTTATTTTCCGTACTTATATAAACATCGATTTGGGAGTGGGCTGGCACCCTACTTTTGAATTTCGGGTCATGACATGTCATGGTTGGATCCATTATACTATTCGAAAATAGGAAGTTATTAGAGGTTATGTGATCAATACCCCTCCTGTCACTTCCTGTGCATAGCTCCACCCTCACCGCATGTAGGGTGTAGCCTGACCTGATACTTCATGTGCATAGTTTTCTATTTTGGCCGGCCTAATCCTATATATATATTTTTCCTGTTCATAGTCAGTCAAATGGAACAGCCTGATCCAGACCCAAGACGATCACATAATGCTCTAATATCTCAAGGCACTGTTTATATTTACATTGTACATCAAATATTCCTGTACTGCTTTACATTCCAGTATCTTTACACCCTGACATGATATCCTGTTCACCTATACTGTTTTATTTCCAGTCTTGATATTTTATCTTGTATTCCATTATAATTGTCTCTTATAGTATTTTTCAATTCACATGAAACTGTTGTTGGTGTTTGTACTTGCTCATATCCTAACAGGATAACCCCTATTAATTTTATAGCGGATTTAGATGTTGATTGCTCGATTTTCTATAGGTTTGGTATAGACGGAGACTACGACCTAAATCTTCCTGTGGAGCCGGTGCCCGTAGAGGACACACCGCCTGTAGTGACCTAGTTTAGTTAGGTTTAACTGGATTGCATTCCATCTGGATATTTGAGACTTGTAGCATATTTTATTTAGGATCTTGTGTAATGTCTTAAATTTTGAACTTCTATCTGTGACTTGCATCTATTTCAGTTTATCTATTTCCATCGTATCTTTATTATTCGTGCTTATCTTTCTTATATGTCTTGTGATTGTGTTGTGATTATATTTTTCGGTATGGAGATGACAAGTTATATACTGTGTCTAGATGTTATATATTCTAGTTGACCTATACAGTATTCTACCGCCAACTCTGCGGCGTAGGCTGGACGTACCCATGTGCTCGTGTCCTTAAACAGGGTACGGGTCGTACAACAAAGGACGATATCTATACAGAGATAATTATATTCATGAAAAAGTGAATTTATGATGAATAAAGAAATAAATGATAAATATGATGATAAACCAACATACTTACTTTGTACCGTCGGACCAAATCTCCGTCCTCGTCTAGTCCAGAGGTGCGCATGGAGGATCTCGTTGATACTGAGCCGGCGTTGGCTCGACCTCCTCAATCTGCTCATCCGTCTCCATGATTCCCTCTGTATGAGGAATGCTAGACGAGGGAGTAGTCTCAGGCCTGGAACTACTCGTCCCAGGAGTGCTTCCACGTAACGTCATAGCAGTCGGAGATATGGTTGGTCGATACACTGGAGTACTCGGCTTCAAGGATCCAGAACAAGTAGGAAGTACCGTAGGAGAACTTCGTCCACGTCAGGACCTGTCGAATGATCCACGTCGTCCTGTCATACCTGATAACAACATATGATGATGCAACAAATAAACAAATATATATTACATTCTATAGTCAGAAATATCGAAGTACATTCTACAAGTGTGACCAAATAGTACATTCTACAGAAACATCAAAGTCTAGATAATAACAAGTCTAGATAATAATATTCAAAAACATCAAAGTCTAGATAATAACCAATACTAGATAATAACATCTAGAAATATCGAAGTCTAGATAATAACCAAGTGTACATAATAACAAAATGATAGTACATTTCTCTCAATCATCTTCAGAAAACTCATCTTGTTCGTCTTCCTCGACCTCCACTTCCTCTTCCTCCTCATCTTCACTTTCATCTTCGCCTTCGTCTTCGTCTTCCTCTTCGGCTAATTATACCTCTTATACATTATTAGTCGTGTAATGAGTAACTTTTGTGGAGTTTACATCTACAATTACAAGAGGTAGCTTGTCCTCTTGATAAGCTTTTTCGTCAACGTCAAAGCTATATCTAGCTTTAGTCTTGCATACTGTCCGCCAGTCAGACCTCGTTGTTCTCCATCTCGAATAAGTTGTGAAGTACACGAGCTGAGTCTGACTTGATAGGACAAATGGTTCGTAGTCTTGATATCTACGCTTGTAGTTTATATCCACAAGATCATGCTTGTCAATTTTTTAACCTTGATCTTGAATCGGATCGAACCATTCACACTTGAATAACACGATTTAGCAGGTTCTGTGCCATAATTATATATCAACTCTACAATTTCTTGTAAGATGCCAAAGAAATCATTGCCTAGATAGACGTATTTGTAGTTCAAAGATTTGATACAGAAACAACTATTTTTCGTGGAATCAAAATCCAAGAAGCTGTCCCTGATAGGAGCATTTGTCGACTTGAACCTAAACACATTCACACAGTAACATGGCCATGTTTTGACGGTAGTAATTGGTCCCTTGGCTAGAGTTCTAATAGATTCAGTCTCGGGTGTAATTAGACGATCGACCTAAATACCAAACAAGCAATAGTAAGTTATTTATTGTGCAGTTGCAATAAAAAAAAACCTAGCTCCTTACATATGCACTCAACCAAGAAGGAAAATGATGTCTCAATTCTTGTTCTACTTCTTCGTCTGTTATGTAGGGTCTAACTGACCTCAGCTCATCATTATATGTGCTGAAAAATAATGAAACAACCGCCGATTAGTAGTATAATATTAGTTTATACTATTATATTGAGATGACGTAAACCAGTTCATCATTAATTACTTACCCCTCTAACTTCTCCACTTTATTCTTGTCGCAATTGAGTAATATATACAACTGAGCAGCCCTTAGATCGTCGTCATTCAAATATTTCTTCTTTATTTTTCCCGAAGCTTTTTGGGACGCATTGAATACTTTCAGTATTGCATCATTAGATTCCTGATATCCGTCGTCGTTTCTCAGAGCTCTCGTTCTATTAGTAGCAACATGAGATTTGAAATACGTCAAGTAAAAGTTTGTAATCTTCTCGATAACATAAGCTTCACAAATAGAACCCTCAATCCGTACCTTATTTTTTATCTTTCTTTTTAGGTGATTCAGATGTCGCTCGTACATCCACCAAAGACCGATAGACCCACCAACATGTGTCTCATAGGAAAGATGAATTGGCAAATGCTCCATGGAGTCAAAGAATCCAGGAGGAAACACCTTCTCGAGCTTGCATAGTATTACCGCAATATCGTTCTCTTGCTTTTCTAGACGATCGACGAGCAACTTAGTAGAACAAAGATCTCTGAAGAATATGTTGAGCTATGTCAAAGGATACCAAACGACATGGAGTAATAATTATTGAAATACAATCAGAATTAACCTCTCCATGAATACGTGACAATCGTGGCTCTTCATATCCGTCAATTTGTTCTCCTTGAGGTACACGCATCTTCTCAAGTTCAAGATGTACCCGTCTGAAAATTTTAGGCCTTGAATCCACATACAAAGTCTTACTTTATCCTCCTTCTCTAGTAAAAAAATTGTTTTAGGCTGCTTTAACTTTCCGTTCCCCTCCTCTATCAAATGCAAGATGCAATGAGATTATCCCAACAGCCACAAGCCCTGCAGACCATCCGGTTATCCGGGTCGAATGTCCGTTTATGAAGGGTACACCACATGACTGTGTGCTGGAAATGTGCCCTACTCGTCGGTAGGCTACAAGTCCACTTAATGCTCCCAGATAACGGAATTGCCTGTAGCTGGGAATCTCTTCATGACTACTGAATCATTCTAGTTAATTAGCCTTAGTCAATTTCAGTAGGTACCCCTGACCGTGGTACTCAGGGATCCCCATCCTAGACATGATGCAAGACAGTACCAGTTTATTTGTACAAACACAATCGCCCACGGTGTCCAGATCTATCATACTTGTCATATCGTGCTAGCTGTCGCAACAGCATATCGAGGTGTATCATGTCAGGGTTACTTATCAAGAGTGCGCCATGACGGGCCACTATCATATTCTATCCTTACAACATTATAAATGAGAAAAGTTGCATAAATAGTTAATAACAAATTCTTGAAGCCAAGGAAAAGATCTACAACTTTTATGTTGGGAGTTGGAAGAAATTTTGACCATAAATCAGCCAAATAGGACAAAAAAAATTAAATTAGACACTATACGTCCAAGGGTGAATTGGGGGCTCATGCGGCAGTAGATGGGTACCCATCTATGCGGCTGAGTAAGTGGGTACCCATCTATGCGGCTGAGTAAAATGAATCTCATGCGGCTGGGTAAGTGGGTACCCATCTATGCGGCTGAGTAAGTGGGTACCCACCTATGTGGCTGAGTAAAATGAATCTCATGCGGCTGGGTGGATGAATCTCATGCGCCTGAGTGAATGAATCTCATGCGCCTGAGTAAGTGGGTACCCATCTATACGGTTGAGTAAGTGGGTACCCATCTATGCGGCTGAATAAAATGAATCTCATGCGACTGGGTGAATAAATCTCATGCGGCTGAGTGAATGAATCTCATGCGGCTGAGTAAGTGGGTACCCATCTATGCGGCTGAGTAAGTGGGTACCCATCTATGCGACTGAATAAAATGAATCTTATGCGGCTGGGTGAATGAATCTCATGCGACTGAGTAAGTGGGTACCCATCTATGCGGCTGAGTAAGTGGGTACCCATCTATGCGGCTGAATAAAATGAATCTCATGCGGCTGGATAAATGAATCTCATGCGGCTGGGTAAGTGGGTACCCATCTATGCGGCTGAGTAAGTGGGGACCCATCTTCTCAGAAAACCTGAGAAGGATGGCCATGGAACCCTTAGCTTCCAAGCTCCATAAAACCTTCACCGTGAGTCCAAATTTGGACTTCCATAGGTCAAAATGGGGTAGAACGAAATTCTCTACAACATGGAACCATCAAAACTTGGAAATAACAATTTTAAGTAGATTAAAACCCAAAAAATCCAAAAATACTATAAACTTAGATCTACACAAATTGAGCCATGAAGATTAAAAATGCCAAGTACTAAAGTGTGTTAGAATGCTGTGAAAAAGAGAATAGAACAATAAAATTTGTGTTTCTCCATGAAGCAAGATGCACTTGCCTAAGCTCTCTCTCTCTCTCTCTCTCACTCTCCTGGTGGTTGAAGAAGTAATGGTGGAGAAGAAGAAGTAAATGAAGAGAGAGAATGAGGGGAATGGATTTAAATAAGAAGGGTGGTGGTAGGTAGGAGGGTTCACCTTGGCTCATGATGAACCAAAGTAAACCAAGCCAGCCGAACCAACCCAAGAATAAACCAGCTAATAAAATGCTAGAATAAATTAAGTAGGGAGACATGCAATACGGGTCAAATTACGTATACATATACCAAGATACGCAATACGAACCACAGGCATTACAACTCTACCCACCTTAAAAGAATTCCGTCCTCGGAATTTAATTAAGAGGCTAGAGAGATAGGAATAAGCTATACTATCACAGGCAAGCTATACTAGGCAATCAATCAATCAACCAATCAATCATGCAAGCAAAGAATCGAAGACAAGAGGCATAAGGAAGACATTATACCTCACGAGTCAAACAGGTCGGGATATCGCGATCGGATATCATCCTCACGCTTCCACGTTGACTCACCCAAAGAGTGATGACCCCAAGCAACTCGGACTAACTTGATAGTCTTGTTCTTGAGTGTCTTCTCTCTTCAGTCTAATATAGACACGGGCCTCTCCTCATACGAAAGGTTGGTACCAACAACCAACTCCGAATGATCCAGGATGTGGCTCAGATCTGGGATATACCGTCGCAATTAGGATACATGGAATACGTCATGCACCTCACGTAGCGATGGTAGAAGAGCGAGACGATATGATACATCTCCTACTCGCTCCAGAATATCGAACGGTCCTATATACCTAGGACTAAGCTTTCCCCGCACGCCGAAACGAATGACGCCATGGGTAGGCGAGATCCTAAGGAATACATGGTCGCCGACAGAAAATTCAAGGGGTCGCCGATGAGAATCGGCCCAATGACGCTGGCGATCTTGTGCAACTCGAAGATGATCTCGGACTCTTCTAACCACCTCAACTGTCTGAGCAATCATTTCTGGACCGAGCATCTGTCTCTCTCCGACATCGTCCCATGCTAGCGGGGATCGGCACTTCCTACCATACAGTGCCTCGAACGGTGCCATCTGGATACTAGCTTGGAAACTGTTATTGTACGAGAACTCCACCAGGTGCATGTGATCTTCCCACGAACCACCGAAGTCGAGTGTACATGACCACAACATATCTTCAAAAGTCTGGATCGTGCGTTCCGACTGGCCATATGTCTGTGGGTGATACGCTGAGCTGAACTAGAGGCGAGTCCCCAAACTCTCTTGCAAGCTGTGCCAAAAGTGCGACGTGAATCTCGAATCTCTATCCGAGGTGATACTGACTGGTACTCCGTGCAATCTGACAATCTGCCGAAGATACATCTCCGGTAACTGAGCCGTCGACTGACCCACTCTGAACGGAAGAAAGTGAGCCACCTTCGTGAGCCGGTCTATGACAACCCAAATAGCGTCTCTGCCTGCCGGGGATCTAGGCAATCCAGTCACAAAATCTATGGTTATATGCTCCCATTTCCACTCTGGAATTGGCAATGGTTGAAGTAGTCCAGCTGGTCTCTGATGTTCAGCCTTAACTTGTTGGAAGACTAAACAACGAGAGACAAACCGGGCTATCTCCCTCTTCATGCCATTCCACTAAAAGTGCTGGCGGATATTACGGTACGTCTTCGTGCCACCGGGATGAATGGAATACTACGAACTGTGAGCCTCTGTCATGATTTCTTGTCTGATATCTCCATTGGGTACACAAAGACGCTTTCCATGTCGAAGGGTACCGTCTTCATGGATACATAACTCTGGTCTTCGTCCTGCCTCACACTCTGCTCTGAGTTGCTGAAGCTTGGAATCTGCTGACTGTGCCATCCGGATCCTCTCGACGATAGTGGACTGAACTTGCATGCTGGCCATCAATGCCATACTGGAAGGGAGGACAACTTCTATACCCATCTTCTGAAGATCGGCTAATAGCTCTGGTTGCGCTGTTAGGAAATAAACTCCGGCTCTCCTACTCAATGCATCTACAACAACGTTGGCCTTCCCAGGATGATACTGCAGGTTGACATCATAATCCACAAGTAGCTCTAGCCACCTTCTCTGACACATATTAAGGTCCTTCTGGGTGAAAACATACTTCAGACTCTTGTGGTCGGTGAAAATCTCCACCCTATCTCCATACAGGTAGTGTCTCCACAACTTAAGTGCAAACACTATGCTGCCAGCTCTAAGTCATGGGTTGGGTAATTCCTCTCATGATCATGAAGTTGTCGTAACGCATAAGCTATTACCTTCCCATGCTGCATCAGAACACATCCTAAGCCTCTGCCTGAAGCATCACAATACACTGAGAATCCTCCGGTTCCATCTGGAAGCGTGAGAATAGGAGCCGTCATCAAACCTCGCTTCAACTTCTCAAAAGAATCCTGGCACTCTATTGTCCAAGCAAACTGCACATCCTTGCGGGTCAACTGGGTCAATGGCGCTGAAATCCGAGCAAAGTCTGAAACAAATCGCCGGTAGTAGCCGGCCAATCCAAGAAAATTGCGAACTTCTGCGACTGTACTGGGCACTGGCCACGACTCAATAGCCACGATCTTCTGGGGATCTACCTCCACTCCTCCTCGGGTGATGATATGACCCAAGTACGAAATACGATCGAGCCAGAACTCGCATTTACTAAACTTGGCATACAACTTGTGCTCTCTGAGAATCTGGAGAACCGTACGGAGATGCTGCTCATGCTCCGCCTCACTCTTGCTGTAGACCAGGATGTCGTCTAGGAACACAATCATGAACTGATCCAAATAAGGCATAAAGATACGATTTATGAGGTCCATGAATACTGCCGGCGCATTGGTTGCTCCAAAGGGTATAACAAGGAACTCCCAATGCCCATACCGGGATCTAAAAGCTGTCTTCGGGATGTCCTGCTCTCTGACTCTGATCCGATAGTATCCTGATCGTAAGTCGATCTTCGAGAACACTGCTGCCCCTTGGAGTTGATCAAACAAGTCATCTATCCTCGGGAGAGGGTATCTGTTCTTGATTGTCACTGAGTTCAAGGTACGATAATCTACACATAACCTGGACGTACCATCCTTCTTTTTCACAAGAAGCATCGGGGCTCCCCAAGGCGATCCACTAGTACGAATGAATCCCTTGGTTCTGAGTTCTTCAATCATCTTGTACAATATCTCTAGCTCTGATGGCGCCATCCTGTAGACTCTCTCTGACACTGGAGCTGTTCCGGGAATCAAGTCGATGGTAAACTCGATCTCTCGCTCTGGCGGCATCCCTGGAAGCTCTTCTGGGAAAACATCTGGAAACTCTTCGACTATCCGAGGCAACTGCACTGCTGCTACTGCCATCCGCAATAATGGAGGAGAAGGTTCAACTTCGCTTCGGAAGAAGGAAAACTCCGGCTCGCCTGGAATGCTAAAAATAACCCTGCCAATGTGGCAGTCTATCCTAGCATACTGGTCCCTCAACCAATCCATCCCTAAGACCACATCATAATCGGCCATCGGGAACTCTATCAATCTAGCGGGGAATTCTCTACCGCTAACTACGATCCGACACGAGGAAAATACCCTATCTACTCCCACAAGTCTATTACCAGTAAGTATATTGAGCCTTACTGATAATGACTCGGGCTCCAGTCCTACCCGTATCGCGAATCGTGCAGATAAATGAATGCGAGGCACCAGAATCAAATAATACTGAAGCTGGAAAGGTGTTGACGAGAATATTACCTGCCACCACCTCACCTGGTGCTATTCCTTCTTCTCCCATGGTCAAAGCCAGCACTTGACCATGTCCTCTAGGTGCGGGTCCCCTCCGCTGAAAGTTCCTCTGTCTGCTCTGGATCAGGGCTTGGGCTTGGGCATACTGCTGCGGTCTCTGCTGCTGGAATGCCTGGGCCTGCGTCGGTAATGGCCTTGGGAACGGGTACTGCAGCTGCTGCTGCGGCTGGACTGGTGCTGGTCCTCTAACTGAAGAACTAGAGAAGGCCGACGAACTCCCCCTGTTCGGGCAGTTCCCAATCCTGTGATCCGGGGCACCACAAACCAAGCACAAACCCTGTGCTCTACGACACTCTGATACCACATGTCCTGGCTTTCCGCAATATGAACATCCCACTATAGAAGACTGCTTCTGCTTCTGCTGCTGAGGGTGCGTCGGGGTTGAATGTTGAACCGACGTCACTGAGACTGCCCGCCTCGGAGCTCCAATAGTCAAAGTCCTGGCTGCCGGGGCTGGCGCCGAAGACTGATTCATCTGACCGTGGGATCGCTTCCGACCTCCGGTCCTATCCACGATCCTCTGGGAGGTATACTCATGCCTCCTAGCTGCTCTCAATACTGCATCAAAAGTCTGATGCTCAAACTGCTCTACTGCCAATAAAATCTCTAGGTGGAGCCCCTGCTGGAACTGCTGGGCTCTATCGAACTCGGTCGCCACCAAGGTGGGAGCAAACCGACTAAGCCTGGAGAACTCGGCCGCATATCCATCGACCGTCCTGCCCATCTGCTTCAGATTTGTAAACCTCGTCTGTAGGTCATACCGAGCTACAGCATCAAAATGCTTGGTCTGGAATCTCTCCCTGAATGCTGCCCATGAAATAGGGGCCACTAATCCATCGGCCTGCGCTGCCCACCAGCTGCGGGCAAGATCTAGTAACTGCAGGCGCACCACGGCCACCTTCTCGTTCTCTGGAGTCCTGGCTGCTTCTAGAATCACCTCTGTGTCCTGAAGCCATGCATCTGCAGCGATCGCATCTTCACTGCCGTCGAAGAAAGGAGGGTTCAAGCGCTTGAAGCTGTTGGCCGCGCTATTACCCTGATGACCGCCTCTGGTCAAAGCATCTGCCACCGCCTGGTGCAAGGCATCTCTGCGACGATCCTGGGAAGCTAATAGGGACCTGATGAGACCCACCAAAGTGCCATTATCAGGCTCTGCAGTCTGGACGGGCTGAATTGGTGGCTCTCCTCCGGTAGGCATGACTCTGGAGGCTACTCCTGAATGTTGGGCTTGATCTCCGGGTTGCTGCTGGTCCACGGGAGGTGCTCCGCCTTGCTGATCGGCAGATCCAGGAACAATGCCGCTGAAGAAGACGATATAGGGAACAATAAGGAAGGACCAGGACAGATCAACGATACAAGCATGTGATCAGGTCAAGATTATAGGGATTCAGAAGATACGAGCAGAGATCAAGGGCGAGTACTGATTGAGACATATATTCGGTAAACCCTCACATATCTTGATTTACAAGACCTGCATAGGCCACCACTTAAACCATGTCACGTCCCAGAACCAGAATACTGGAGAGCGGGAACAGACATAGCCAGCTACGTATATTGAAGTGCAACCCACCTCGCTATACGGTCACGGCTGTCTAGATACATGAGGGTTTAACTACAAGCCAACAGTCTCTTATGGTCATGAACAATCCTAGTGTCTCAATCACAAGCAAGTAAGTAAGTGTTACAAGATGTAAAATCACCAAATATACAATAGTAAGGCGTCCCAAACATTACATATTCAGCTGATCATGAAGCTAGTCGTTACAAAATGTCAGGACTATCAAGAGTTTAGTCATACATGATCAACCCTAGGATCCGTCAATCATGTTACCGCCCGTAGGCAGACAGTAAATAAGGTACAATACGAGCTAACACGTGCTCGTCGGCTAAATGCCTCAAAAGAATAATTTTACAATAAAGTGGGAGGACAAAAAGAAACCCACTCGTTGCCAGGGTTACGCCTGGTGGTCACCATCTGGCTAGAAGACAGGTGGATCCTCTGGTGCTGCTCCGATATCTGGCCACACAAAACCAGCTGGGTCAAACCCCAGAAAGAGTAAGTGCCACAAAAGAGGCTTCACTTAGGAACTAAAACCAGCATATCACAATAGAATATTAAAGATAATAAATAAAGAACTGATAATAATAGAGATAACAACAGTAAACTGAGTACGAGAAAACCATTCAAGTAGCCAGGTCACAACCCTTAAACCAAACAAGGACCGAGGTTGTAACCCTTTACCTGAATAGAAACCCGTCTCAAATACTATTGGTATAGTGAAGACAATAAATGAAGAGAGGACACAGAACTGCTCTGGAAGCCAGGTTACAACCCTTAAACCAAACAAGGACCGGGGTGGTAACCCTTCGCCTGAGCAGAACTGGACCCCTGATCTTTATTGCTAAGGCCGGTATAAATAATTAATCATGCTTGTTGAAGTAAGGTAAAACATGACGAGCATGGCATGGGGTGCAATAAGACAATAAACGAAGAGAGGACACAGAACTGTTCCGGGAGCCAGGTTACAACCCTTAAACCAAACAAGGACCAGGGTTGTAATCCTTCGCCTGAACAGAACTGGACCCCCCATCGTTATTGTTAAGGCAAGCATCAATAATTATGTCATGTCACAATCTTGCACAGGATCAGGATAAGACATGCTAGAATAAACTCCATCCAATCAATCACGGCCAATCAAGAGTACGGCTTGATACTTTTAACTAACTAGGGTTATCACAGCCTAGTTACTAGCAAGATGCAATGAGATTATCCCAACAGCCACAAGCCCTGCAGACCATCCGGTTATTCGGGTCGAATGTCCGTTTATGAAGGGTGCACCACATGACTGTGTGCTAGAAATGTGTCATACTCGTCGGTAGGCTACAAGTCCACTTAATATGCCCAGATAACGGGATTGCCTGTAGCTAGAAATCTCTTCATGACTACTGAATCATTCTAGTTAATTAGCCTTAGTCAATTTCAGTAGGTACCCCTGACCGTGGTACTCAGGGATCTCCATCCTAGACATGATGCAAGACAGTACCAGTTTATTTGTACAAACACAATCGCCCACGGTGTCCAGGTCTTTCATACTTATCATGTCGTACTAGCTGTCGCAACAGCATATCGAGGTGTATCATGTCAGGGTTACTTATCAAGAGTGCGCCATGACAGGCCACTATCGTGTTCTATCCTTACAACATTATAAATGAGAAAAGTTGTATAAATAGTTAATAACATATTCTTGAAGCCAAGGAAAAGATCTACAACTTTTATGTTGGGAGTTGGAAGAAATTCTGACCATAAATCAGCCAAATAGGACAAGAAAAACAATCAAATTAGATACTATACGTCCAAGGGTGAATTGGGGGCTCATGCGGCAGTAGATGGGTACCCATCTATGTGGCTGAGTAAGTGGGTACCCATCTATGCGGCTGAGTGAAATGAATCTCATACGGCTGGGTAAGTGGGTACCCATCTATGCGGCTGAGTAAAATGAATCTCATGCGGCTGGGTAAATGAATCTCATGCGACTGAGTAAGTGGATACCCATCTATGCGGCTGAGTAAGTGGGTACCCATATATACGGCTGAATAAAATAAATCTCATGCGGCTGGGTGAATGAATCTCATGCGGCTGAGTGAATGAATCTCATGCGGCTGAGTAAGTGGGTACCCATCTATGCGGCTGAGTAAGTGGGTACCCATCTATGCGGCTGAATAAAATAAATCTCATACGGGTGGGTGAAAGAATCTCATGTGGCTGAGTGAATGAATCTCATGCGGCTGAGTAAGTGGGTACCCATCTATGCGGCTGAGTAAGTGGGTACCCATCTATACGGCTGAGTAAGTGGGTACCCATCTATGCGGCTGAATAAAATGAATCTCATGCGGCTGGGTGAATAAATCTCATGCGGCTGGGTAAGTGGGTACCCATCTATGCGGCTGAGTAAGTGGGGACCCATCTTCTCAGAAAACCTGAGAAGGATGGCCATGGAACCCTTTAGCTTTCAAGCTCCATAAAACCTTCACCGTGAGTCCAAATTTGGACTTCCATAGGTCAAAATGGGGTAGAACGAAATTCTCTACGACATGGAACCATCAAAACTTAGAAATAACAATTTTAAGTAGATCAAAACCCAAGAAATCCGAAAATACTATAAACTTATATCTACACAAATTGAGCCATGAAGATTAAAAATGCCAAGTACTAAAGTGTGTTAGAATGATATGAAGAAGGGAATAGAACAATAAAATTTGTGTTCCTCCATAAAGCAAGATGCACTTGCCTAAGCTCTCTCTCTCTCTCACTCTCCTGGTGGTTGAAGAAGTAATGGTGGAGAAGAAGAAGTAAATGAAGAGAGAGAATGAGGGAAATGGATTTAAATAAGAAGGGTGGTGGTAGGTAGGAGGGTTCACCTTGGCTCATGATGAACCAAAGTAAACCAAGCCAGCCGAACCAACCCAAGAATAAACCAGCTAATGAAATGCTAGAATAAATTAAGCAGGGAGACATACAATACGGGTCAAATTACGTATACATATACCAAGATACGCAATACGAACCACAGGCATTACAGCTAATCCTGAATGATATAGAAGATTCCCTTGCAGAATCCTATTATAAGAAGACTATCGCTAGAGACATATGGGAGTCTCTAGAAAAACTCTACAAAGAAGACAAGAACCGCAGTAAAATATTTGTGGTTGAAAAATATCACAAGTGGTTCTTTGAGGACGAAAAGTCTATGCTGTCGCAGGTGAAGGAGTTCCTGAAACTGCGATAGAAGTTGAAAGACGAGGCAATGCCCTTCCCCGACAAGTTTGTTTTTGGAGGAATTGTCTCAAAGCTCCCCGCTGGGTGGAGCAAGTTCTATGCAAATATGTATAGGAAGAAGCTGGAGATCACCCTTGAAGATCTCCTGCAGGAAATCTATGTTGAGGACCAGATGCGGGCTCAACTGAAGGTGGACGCACTGTCCAAACAATTGGCTAACGCCAATATGGTTCATACCAAGGAACCAAGGAAAAAGCAGGCGGCTTTCCACAGTAAGAAGAAAGACCCTGACAATCTAAAAGTCAAGGGAACTTCTATCAAGAAAAAAAGCCAAAGTCTCAAATGCCTTGCTTCAAGTGTGGCAAGAAGAGCCACTTTAAGAATGAGTGCAAAGCAAAAACCAAGCAATCAGAGCAACGATAGCCTAGTAAGGTATCTATGATCACTGACATTGTTGCTATGATTGCACAGGTTGATGCGGTAAGGACTGACTCTGACTGGTGGGTAGACACTGGAGCCTCCTGCCATGTCTGCTCCAGTAAGGAGTGGTTCACCACCTATACAGCTACTTCTGAAGTGGTTATGATGGCGAACCAGGCACAAGCTGAAGTGCTCGGGATCGGGACGGTGGTGTTGAAGCTGACTTCGGGAAAGTCTCTGACGCTTCAAGGCGTGAAGCACGTACCTACTATCGCCAAGAACCTGATCTCAGGAGGCCTACTCTGCAAAGCAGGCCTCAGGATGGACATCAATGCTGGCCAGATGGTGATGTCTATAAAAGGAACATATTTCGAAAAATCTTTTTATACCGAAGGAATGTTCAAAATTCAGCTTGTAAATCAGTCCAATGTAATTAATATGATTAATGAAATCACTCATTCTGCTTATACTCTTGAGTTGTGGCATAATAGGCTAGGACATGTTCATTATAAACGAATAAATAGAATGTCTAGTCTAGGACTTATCTCCAAGTGTGGGGGTAAGGTAGAGAAATGTGAAGTTTGTGCTCAAACAAAGATCACAAGGAAACCCTTTCCTCGGGTTAATCGAAGTACAGATCTTCTGGAGTTGGTACATTCCGATATCTGTGACTTCAAACAGTTCTCTACAAAGGCCGGGATGAAGTATTTCATAACCTTCATCGATGACTTCTCAAAGTATGCGTTCGTCTACTTGTTGAAGGCTAAAGACGAAGCATTCGAAAAGTTCAAGGAGTTCAGAGCCGAAGCTGAGCGGCAGACTGGACAACAACTCAAAAGGATAAGAAGTGATCAAGGTAGGGAGTACAGGTCTCATGAATTTGCATCGTTCTGCAAAGAACATGGAATTGTCAATGAGACTACGGCTCCGTACTCTCCTCAATCAAATAGAGTAGCAGAGAGAAAGAACAGAACGTTAACAAAAATGATTAACTCAATGTTGTTGACTGCTGGTCTTCCTAAGTGCTACTGGGGAGAAGCTGCATTGACGGCCACTTTTATTCTAAATAGAGTGCCTCATGCAACTTCAGACGTTACTCCTCATGAACTCTGGTTCAAGGTCAGACCTAACTTTAATGTCATTCGAGTGTGGGGGTGTCTGGCATATGTCAAGCTTCCAGATCTGAAGATTCAGAAGCTTGGGACAAGGACTACTAAGACGATCTTCTTAGGGTATGCCGAGAAGAGTGATGCTCAAAGATTTCTTGATATTGAGTCAAATCATATCATCGAATCTCGTGACGCAGAATATTTTGAAGACAAATTTGCAAGGCACAAGAATATTGTTCTTGCGGATGTTCCAGAGAACAATGACGGTGCGCAGGTCTTCAATGAAGATGTGGTCCAAGAAGATGTTGTTGTTGAAACAACGGTTGAACCAGATCTCACTGAGCCGTCAATGAAGCGAGTGAGGAGGCCGAAAGACTTCGAAAGTGACTTTGTCACCTATCATGTGGAAGCAAATCTGCTTACCTATGATGAGGCGATGAAGACCAGAGACGCGATTTTCTGGAAGGAGGCGATTGACAATAAAATTGATTCCATCACCTCAAATAACACTTGGGTGTTGGTTGATCTTCATGAAGGAGCGAAACCCATCGGATGCAAATGGATCTTCAAGAAGAAGATGAAAGCAGACGGAACTATTGACAAGTTCAAGGCTAGGTTGGTAGCCAACGGGTTTTCTCAGAAGCAGGGGATTGACTATTTTGATACGTATGCTCCAGTAGCCCGGATGACCACCATCAGAATGTTGATTGCTCTCGCAGCAATACATAAGATGGTGATACATCAGATGGATGTGAATACGGCTTTCCTAAATGGCGAGCTGACGGAAGAGATTTATATGCAACAGCCAGAGGAATTTGTCATCAGGGGTCTTGAAGACAAAGTCTGCAAGTTGGTGAAATCCTTGTACGATCTTAAACAGGCTCCCAAGATGTGGCATGAGAAATTTGACAAAGTTATAAGGTCAAATGGCTACATGGTCAGCGATACGGACAAGTGTGTTTACACAAAGTTCGCTGATGGAAGAGGTGTGATCCTTTGTCTGTACGTAGACGACATGCTTATCCTAGGTACGGATATTAGTTGTGTCACGGAGACAAAGAAATTCATCTCAGGCAAGTTCAGTATGAAGGACTTGGAAGAAGCTGATGTGATCTTAGGGATCAAGATCATCCGGACAGACACTGGACTAGCACTGTCACGGTCTCATTATATTGAGAAAATGATCACTCGTTATGGGTATCGGGATCTTCCAGGGATCGATACGCCGTACAGGTATGATCTGAAGCTGAAGCCTAATTCAGGGGAAAGCGTCAGGCAGCTGGAGTATGCAAGCGTAATTGAAAGTTTGATGTATGCTACTAATGCCACAAGGCCTGACATAGCTTTCGTCGTAGGAATGCTGAGTCGTTTCACGAGCAACCCAGGTGCTGAACACTGGAAAGCTGTAAAACGGGTTATGAGATATCTCAAGAAGACTCAGACATATGCACTGTACTACAGCGGAGATCCGTCGGTAGTGGAAGGCTTCAGTGATGCCAGCTGGTGCTCAGAGGTGGAGAGCGAGAGGTCCACAGGTGGATTCATTTTTACAATGGGTGGAGCTGCTATATCGTGGAAGTCGAAGAAGCAGACTATGCTTTCGCGGTCATCTATGGAATCTGAGTTCTTTGCACTTGATACCGCAGCCGAGGAAGCAGAATGGCTTCGGGAGCTCATGTATGATCTTCCAATGGTTGGGGCACAAATACCGGTGATACCGATATACTGTGACAACCAGGCGACTGCGACGGTGGCATCAAATGACCTCTTCAACGGAAAGAAGAGGACTGTGCAGTTGAAGCACAGGGCAGTACACGATCTTATCAAGAGAGGTGTTATTGCAGTTATTGATGTTCGGAGTCAGGAGAACCTGGCGGATCCGTTCACCAAGGGCCTCAAGCGCCAGCTGGTCGATGACACAGCTTGTAAAATGGGCTTGAAGGCATTCTGATATTGTATTATTGTATTCCTACCATAAAGTTTTATGATATTAGTTCAAAGATTTATCTACTAGGCATCTAGCTTTTGGTTCAAGGAAGGACCACTAATCGGAAGAATATCAGGAACGGTGGGTACATGTTCTAATGGACATGGAGAGGTTACGGACCTATAACCACTGTTGTCTACTATTGTTTTCTGCGAAAAACGGTTCCTGTGGGAAGGTTGGCTTAATTGCCTTAATGAGTTCTCAGGCAGAGTGAATGCCTGGTGTGCCTTACAGCAGGCACGGTAGAGCAGCACTACAAGGAGTGAAACTCCATGCTACAGTGGGGTGACTCCACAATGAGGTTCCTATATGTGGGGTGTTGTCCAGTAATAGGATAAAGCCTCGGCTTTGTAGGCCAAGTCACAGCGGCGTAGCACCGCAAATAGGCAGTTAGCCTAATACTGTATGTTAAAAATAAAGAGGGATGTAGTCAGCACTACAAAGAGGAGGAGTTCCTCATGTTACAGTGGCACGACACCACGATGAGGTACCCGGTTAGGGATAAAGCCTCGGCCTTGCAAGCCATGTCGTTGCGGCATAACACCGCAAGGGAGCCTAAGGCTTCATGCTGGGTAGTTTGGCACTACAAAGAGGCGGTTGCCTCATGCTACAGTAGTATGACACTACGATTAGGTTTCCGGTACGGGGTAAGGCCTCGGCTTTAAGCCATGTCATGGCGGCGTAGCACCGCAAGGGAAGCACAAAGCGCTTCATGCCATGTCTCTTTATAATGAACTCGCCTATAGTGTATGGACAAAGAGATATCAGGCCGTCTCTTGAGGGTAAACTTGTAGACGCCCAAAATTATACACTGAAACCAGGCTGGCACAGGGACTTTAATGTATAGCCAGAAGCACATGTAACTACATTATGTGAGTGGAAAGAATTTCAGCTATGATGCAGAATTTAAGGCTTAGTCCATTCTTGTATTATAGTCTGATTTTTGATCCATGCGGGAAGATTCAAGTCGTCAGCGACATCTCTCCTAATGCATGATGGACAGTTACTGTGGGGAACACTTATATCCATATATATATAGAGATATGTGGGAGATTGTTGGAGTTTTGGTTTTTCCTTTAGAAAGCTTTAGTCCCACATCGAAAAAATAAAGAGATTGTATCTCTATATATTAGCTTTGGCTATTATTGGAGATGCACATGTGGTGTGGAGGTGCACATGGGTTTGCCATGTGGGATTATTTTCTAATGGAAAAAAGGCTAAAATCAACAATTAAAGCATTCATGTTTTTTGCTCTTGGAAAATTTATTTCCATGGGAGCTAAGCCCCGTAGGGGCTTAGCGACTCAGACTCGGGCTCATGGGCTCATGAGGCGTAATGTGGCATTTTGTTGGCGCACTTTGCACTTAGCACGTCAGCATCGTCGCTAGGCGCATAGTGCGCTTTAGTTGCGCTCGTTGCGCGAGCCACTTGCGCTGCCACGTTGCGCAAGCCCAGTTGCGCTGCTCAGGTGCGCAAGCCCAGTTGCGCTGCCCAGGTTGCGCTGGGTTGCGCTGGGTTGCGCTGAGTTGCGCTGGGTTGCGCTGAGTTGCGCTGAGTTACGCTGGTTTCTCGGGTTGCGCGGGCGCGCTGGTTGCGCTGCGTGCGCCGTGTGCGCAGTGCGTGCAGTACGCGCAGTGTGCGCAGTTCAGTGCGCGCTCCGTCGCGCAGAGTGCAAGGAGCGCAGGGTATGCGCAGTTGGTGCAACTTGCAGCAGAACGTGCGTTTGCATGTTCTGGGCGGTTGCTACATGTTCGGGGTGGTTTTTACCACGTCCCTAACTTTGTGGCAACTGAACAGTTGCTGTAGGGCCTATATAAGGCATCCTCTCTCTCTCTCAAGGCTCAGTACATACAGATGAAAAAGAGAAGCCACCATAGAAAGTTTACGAATATTTTTTAGCACAAGTAAACAGAGTATTCAGAAGTGTTCTTTAACACAGTTCTGATCTTCCAGTAGCCTTCGAGAGAGAGAGGAAAGGCGCCGCACCAGCGTTGCTTTTGCACGGAAGTTCGTGTCCGTCCGAGGAGTCAGAAGAGCAGGAGTGTTCCAAGTGCACCGACGAACTTGCTGGTTCCTGGAAGCTGTTCGTGTAGGGCGAATAAAGCTTTGAGCAACGGTGATCATTCACCCCAGCAGGCCATCTTCCATCTCTCGCCTGTCATCTTCTTCGCTGCTGTGATTACGAAATCTTTTTAGATTCTCGTAATATCATAACGATATCTCTTTAGATCTTCGTTATACTTGCGCAACCTTCCTAGAAGTGTTGCGTTGGAACATTGTTTTTACAATTGTTTTATATTCTCAGTTTTCCATCGAAAAATTGTGTCCCGGCAATAACAATTTTTTATATTTGCACAGAACAGAAAAAAAATTTAAAAAATTGTGAGAAAAGGGATCAGGCGCTAGTGTAACTTTCGCCAAACATTAAGAAAAAAAATGACTGGCGCAAGCCAGTAACACTGGGTCGAACTATTATTATTTTTTTTGATGTGTTCTTTTATCCGGTTTGGCAAATGTCAATGAAGAATTCGAATCTGCACCTTCAACGTTGAACTATTAAAAAAAATTAATATTTTTCTGCACTAGTGGAACTGGTGCCACGTTTGATTTTTTTTTTTTTTTTTTTAACTTATAAATACTAGGACCAGTGGGGGGGGTGGGGAGGGGGTTGGGTTGGAGCAGTTTGAGGTTACAACTCACATTTTTATTGGTAAATAATAATTTCACTGTTTTAAGCCGATTGCGGTCAGTATTTGAGGCGAAGTTTGATTTAGGAAAGTGCGGATCCTACTTGCATTTGCATTGCTTGCATTTAGTTGATTGATTGTTGGAGAAGTAACGTACAATAGGGGCCCCTCCCCCACACGCCCACCAACCCTGCGTCAGTATCACTGGCCCCAACTTTTACTTTTATTTTTATTTTTATTTTACAGTTCGACGCAAGTTCCATTGAAACCAGTATTTTTAATTTTTAACCTTTTTAAAATCAAACGCGTCCTCAGTTACAATGGCGCCAAAAATATTTTTTTAATAATTCGTCGTCAGTGTCATTGGTGCCAATCAATTTTTATTTTTTTTAATATTTGGCACCTGTATACTGACGCCTGATCCATTTCATCGCAATTTTCCGGAACTTTTCATATTTTGTGCAAATATAACAAAAAAATCTCGGATGAAATTTTCTGCCGGAAAAATTATGCCTACCAAACGGTCTCCTAAGGAGCCGTTTGGTACGCGTAATACTAAATATCCAGAAATTCTATATTCCAAAAAATTTTATTCCAATGCATCATATTTCCGGATATTCTTTATTACCACGTTTGGCACATAATATAATATTTTCGGGTATATATAATTTATTCTCGGGTATATATAATACATGCGTTTGGTACCATAAATAAATTCTTAAGAATATATTATTCCTCAAACTCACATGAAAAAATTGTCAAAGTTAAATTAAAACACATACTCAAAATATTTTCAAAGTGCAGCAGCTATTGTTCCAAAGGCCAAATAAATGTAGGAACCAAGGAGATTGTACAATAAACAAATGTACCAAGTAGAAAAGATTTAAGTTCCATTGTATGACTTGTGCAGCCACAATTCACAAAGAAGTCTACAAATTCAGGTGGATACAAACCAAAATAACGTGAGACAATTCATACAAACAACAAATAAAAGATTCACACATAGTTAACCAACAAGAGGATATAAATGAACTACTCTCAATTATTACTACTAAGTAAACCCTGGAGGTAGAGCTTCCTCAATCCATAAGGCAATGTGAAAAAGTAATTGGCCCTAGCTGCATCCCTGCTCAATATCTCTCCCGTCCTTAGCATGTCGGCATCGCTAAACCCCTCTACCTTGGATACTTCCTCAAATACATTGAGTCTCCTCAAATACATTGAGTCTCCTTGAACCCCACTCCGCTTCTATCTCAAAACATTTGGCAATTTTTTGCCACATTTGCAGATGTTTCTCCATACAACTTGTCCATGTCCTTCATTACATCGACAAGACTTTCAAGGGTAGTACTTTCAGTTGTCTTAGTCCTTTTCCTCGTCCTCCTACCACTACTAGAAGCATCTTCAGTAGGTACATGTGAATGACTCATATTCTGATCAACATCCGCATTTTCCTGGATGTCATCCAAACCATAAACCACCTCATTTGTTGCCTCCTCCTCCTCCATTGCTTCAACAACATCAGCCGGGCCCTCAGCTGCTTCACCCCTTGCCCTATCCTTACCAAATATAGCATCCAAATCATCATAGTATGGAAATGGCTTGTTCCTCAAACCCTTCGCAGTAGGATGGCTCTGCAAAACATTAAAATGACAATATGATGAGGATGAATTAACTATTAGCTGAGCACAAGTATCTTTACTGCTGCCATGATGTACAAATGAACATACAACATCAATTTTATTAACCGACATTCATATCCATGTTCCCAAGTATGGTATCAATTTTATTAATTGGCAATTTCGAGAGATAATGCAGCTGTTGAATTATTAACTAATCCACAAACAACTAAGACAATTCAAAGACCACAATGGCTAACATGAAACCAAAATATAACCACACAACTTGTTCCTACTTGTTTCCAGGTTTGAAGGTACTGATACTGCAGGAATTCCACCTAAGGCCCCTCCACCAATCTCATCTCTTTCTTACAACTCACAAACAGCACAATGTAACTATTCAGTAGAGGTGATTTGTACTCTATTCTATCATGTTTTCTGTGAAAGGTTACCTTATCACTTAAACCTTTGGTACATCTGTGAGCTAAATTGGGACACACTTGCATCTGATAAAAAGGGAATCAATTTTTCACTATATGCTTCAAACTGGAGGGAGGAAGCTTCCACCTTCCCCTCCAGATTCAAGCATCAGTTTGTCCATGTCTGCAACATCAATTTTTTGAATTCATGTAAACATTATGAAGCAGCTAAAAGAAATGTGTTTCTGGAAATTAACTGCTGGAAATTAACTGCTGGAGAGCATTTGAATGGCTATGAAAACTAACTGCTGGAAATTAACATATTTGCTATGTCTACTCATGCAGCTAAAAGATTTGAATGGCTATGTCTAAATCATACAGGTAGAGAATCAATCTCATATTGAAACATATCCAATAAAGTAGTAATTTTGTGTTAAAAAATAGATGATATATAAAGAAAAAAGCATAATACATGCATTTACCTTCACCCAATCTTGGAAAACATTTTTGTCACACATTACACATTTCAGTTCGTCATTCCAACCAAACCCACTAGCATTGGGTCCCAACATCTCCGCAATAGCACAATATTGTTTTTTCATATGCTTCACTCTTGATTCTATGTGGGATGAAGCTTGTAGTGAACAACCAGGCAGTTTCTCATGGAGCCAAACTTGCAACTGCTTAGCATATCCAGCCCTAAAAGTGCCATTGTCAGCCTTCCACTTTCCATCACTTGCTAAGTCTATGAGACACTCAACAAGTTTAGCATCCTCAATCGTAGTCCAGTGATGCTTAGAACTAGCCATCTTCACAAAAAAAATGGAAAAATGAGACCATAAAATCAAATGCAAGAGCACACAAGGATTTTACAGGAAAAAACAAAATGGCAAACATTTCACTACTAAAAAAGTACGAATCTACAGGAAAAAAACAATGTTGGTTCCAGCTTGCTGATATCTGAATATAGATGATAGCTTTTACAGAAAAAACAATATATCTGAATATAGATGATATCTGAATTTACAGGAAAAAACAAAATGGCAAACATTATCAATCAACAGTTTCTCAAACGAAGACAAACTTTATCAATCAACAGTTGCTGATATCTGAATATAGATGATAGCTTTATTCAAGAACATAGTAGAGAGATAATGGAAGACAAACTTTTGCTACAAACTTTTTCTCAAACGAAGTAAACAGTTGGTCTTTCTATGTAGCATGAACACCTACCTATGCAATAAACACAAGCTGAATGAAGATTTCAAAGATAGCAAAAGAATCCAAGCTCATGCCCATATATATATAATGTACCATCAATTGTTCACTACATCTGCAGCTTCAACCCTTTTACAACAGCAGAAGGCTTACAATGTACCATCAATTGTTCACTACATCTGCAGCTTCAACCCTTTTACAACAGCAGAAGGATTTGAGCAGAAGTTTGTATAGACTAAAACCTAGAACTTGAAAACAAAACAACCATACTCTGAATAATAATTGAGCGTAAAAACAATATGGAAATAAAACTAGTGTCATGTACAAATCAACATCTAGAGTATGCTTGTTCTAATGTAGTTGTAACTTTGATAAATCTACTGAGAACAAACACCCAGCTGAAGAAGGAAGAGAATGAAGCAGTTGCATACAATTGATGAGTGCAGATTTTTCAGAGTATGGTATGGTGTAAATAGCAATTGCAGGAGAAACAAAGCTATAGTCATTACACAGCAAATTATCTCAGCCAAAACAAAGCTCTCACATCATAATTTCAAGTATCTTTAGCACTCATCAAGTATCATAATTTCAAGTATCTCACAGAGATTAATATCCAAAATTGATAAAGCTACAGTCATTACACAACATTAGCATTTCAAAGAGAAACAAGAAAAAAAATCAAATTCCATTCCAACTATTAAAAAGCTCTTGTGCTAAGTTATCCCTCCATGCACTCCAAGCATTTGAACTCTCGACAAATCTAATCCTCTCCCCCTCCAACCGTTATGGAACATCAACTTGCTCTTCTTCCTCTTCATATGGGTCAACGGCCATTTGTTGTCGAATGTGGTTATGTAGAAGACAACAAACAATGATTATCCTACATTGAGTCTTGACAGGATAATATGATTTGCTCCTAAGGATTGCCCATCTTCCTTTCAACATACCAAATGCTCTCTCTATCACATTCCTAGCACGAGAATGTCCCATGTTGAAATATTCTCTAGGTGTTTCAGGCAAGTGATCTGTCCCCCATGACTTCAAGTGATACCTCTCACCTCTATAAGGTGTCCAAAATCCTTCACTGTTGCTATACCCAGCATCACATAAATAGTAATAACCTACGATTAAACAAAAAAAGTAAGTGTTAAAACTTTGAAAGTTCATCACCAACCAACCTATATCAATAAGAGAATTTACCTCGAGGGACCACCAACCCGTTTCTCCTAGAAATAGCATCTCTGAGAACCCTAGAATCAGCTGTGGAACCCTCCCATCCAGGTAGTACATAAATAAATTGCATGTCTGGAGAGCAAACTCCCAAGACATTTGTCGCAATTTTATTTTTTCTTGTACAGTACCTAGGTATATCACCCTCTTGCATATTGACCTTGATATAAGTCCCATCAAGGGCACCAAGACAATTCTTAACAATTTAAATAACTAGTCAGTTATTTACTACAACCCTAAGAAAATCAAAATAAAGAAACTATAAGTGTACAATTACATTACCTTGAAATATTTCCATTGATCATCCGTGCTATTTTCAGGGATTGGCTCTGGCCGCTTTAACAAAAGTGCTTGACATCGTAACAAAGAGAGCAACACTTTGTTAACAACTCTGCTTACAGTCTCTCCCGACCTCATGAGTTGTCTTTGTATTATTCTATTCTTAACGTCATGTGCCAATATATGCAAGAAGATAGCTAATTGTTCTTCTACTGTCTTAGTTGGTTCTAATCTACCAGTCTCCCTAACCATATGGAATAAATTGTGAAAAGTCCTTCGATCCATACGGATGTTCTCAATGCACAATCGATCATTTTCAAACACTATTCTATTTAAGTTGACATGTCTCACTATATGCCTCTTGTAAGCATCCTCCCATTTTTCTCTTTCTTGTAGCTTTTAGCTCTAAAATTATCATAATAAATATCATAGTCATCAGTAACAACAACCGATCAATCATATCCAGTTGAATTATCAAATATCTGAGTACCCTTCTATCTTTTGTCAAAGAAAGTCGGTCCATTTTCTGACATTGAAAATAAACAACATATTAATAACATATTATTTAACCTAAACAAACAGATATATATAATAAATCTTTTGTTAACTAAACTTGTTAGATTTACTTGATCACTACATATAATTGTTGAGATCATATTCAAATAGAAAATGAGCTAGAGATTTACTTGAGCACTACGTATGATAATTTAGATTTACATGGCCACTTGTAAATCTAAATATTTGTGCAAATATTTGTGTAGTTTTTTTTTGAAATGCCTCAAAAATCTGCACTTGTTCACTGCACATAATTTTTTTTCGAATTAATTCTCCAAAAATTTTCTCCCGAATTCCTAAAAAAATACCCAAATCTCAAATCAAAACCTAATCACCAAATTCCCCCCAAAAAAAATCAAAAAATTGAATAAATAGAACAACATCATAACAGAAATTTAACCAAAACAACATCATAACAGAAATTTAACCAAAAAAATCAAAAAAATTGAATAAATAGAAGTCCATACCTAGATGCGAGCGTGAGAGAGAGAGAGAGAGAGAGAGAGAGATCCGAGCGAGAGAGAGCGTGCGCTCTCGTTCTCCAGAGATCAGAGAGAGAGAGAGAGAGAGAGAGAGAGAGAGAGAGTCTCGAGAGAGAAATGATCGGAATTTTTTAAAAAAAAAATCAGTGGCAAACTGGTAAATAAGTTAAATTTTTGGCTGATTTTATTCCCAGGTGAAAAAAAATATACCCACCTATTTGCTTGGGAATAGGTTTCCTACATTTCATGGGTAAACAATTTACCCTGGCATTCTTAATTCCTAGGCATAAATTTGAATAGGACAAACCAAACATGGGAATTGTTTTCCCATCCCAAATTTTCCCGGACATAATTTTTTTTCCGCGTACCAAACGGCCCCTAAGAGTCTAAGCAATACCAGTTCAAAAGGAAATACTATAACTACAGTACAAAGGTACAAAGCAAATAACCTCCATTATGAATTCGTCCAATGTAGATCAAGAATGACAAAATGGCTTCTCAATATAATGGCAACAAAGGGTGCTAGTGTTGAGAAGCTTGAACTTGGAATCAATTACCAGTGTTGCAGCTAAAATACTAAACTCAGAATTATACAGCTTTCTAAGCCAGCAAGTTTTCCTTGACAATCCAGTAACTTGTAGAATAGAATTTTATAGTAAACAACATCAAGATAGAGTTGCACAGAGAACCTTACAATCCTCCAACACAAAAAATGTAACAGTAAAACTTCTACGAAAATAAGATTTTGAGTCTAATATGCTATTACAGGAAACATATAACATATAATAAAAAAAAAAATACATTATATCCAACCCACATCTTCTAGTATACAGGAAAGATATACATTATGTCCATCTTCAACTTCAAGGTACATGTGGACGCTGCATCTCTCTTTTTCAAGCATTCCGAATGCGAGTGCGATGTAATGCAATTAGAAGACGGACACGCAGACATCAACGAGTTCCCCACCACATCTTGCTTGGTGGAGGTGGCGGCGTAAGAAGGTCCAGCATTGTTTCCTTTTCCTTTGGAGTCAGTGGAACCCCTCTGACAAGGTTTAGTGCCATAATGTGCACATTAGTTTTTCGCCTGTGCCTTTGATATGCCCACACCCCGGCTGCTGCCCCAGCGACAATGAACTGTAAAAGAGCCCATTTATATATGCAAGGGTCTATTTTTTCATATCATTGCTTACAAAATCAAGTAGGGAACCTTTTGAAGGTGTATGGATAAGTCGAGAAACTGTATAACATTTTCAATCTCTTGAGAGGATAATATTAGAAACACGGAAAAAAAAAAACATTATTTGAACCTAGATGTACACTTTCTTCCAGAACTCAACAAGGTAATGTCATTTCTTATCTTTCAAGCTAGTCCACATTTGTTCGTAACTTGCTATCATAAACTATTTTGTTGCCACTTTCCTATTAGTGGATTATTTGTTTGCACTTTGCAACCACGAGACAGTTAACGCAGAAGACGGAAATCTTTTCTCCCATCTCCTTTCTCCTCACTCCTGAACTCAAAATTTCCTAACATCGATGGCCTCCAACACCACCAACCCCGCCCCCAAGGGAGGAGACAGGTACGGCAGGTAGGGGTGGAGGGTGTTAATTATGAGTTATATAGTAGTGGATTTTAGTCCCACATCGGATAAAAAATATATAAAATCACTCCCTCTAAATGATCAATCAATTATTCTCCTTTACATGGTATCAGAGCCATACCATTAACAATTTTTTTTCTCTTCTCCTTTCCAAACCCTAAATCTCGTCATCCGCGCAACAGTTGTGGCAAAACTGTACTACTCCTGTACAGCGCTGTTGCTACAGCTACCTCCTGATGCGGTCACTATGCCCCCTTCTCTGCGCCCCGCTGCCATCCATCGCCCCACTCCGCCTCCCCGTCTCTCCGCTGCCCTGCTGCTTCCCAACACCCCGCTCCGCCTCCCTGTCTCTCATCCGCCCTGCAGCTTCCCAGCACCCCGCTCCGCCTCCCAGCGGCCTCCCCCGCTGCATCCAACGCCCCACCCTGTCCCCACTCACTGCTACCGCACCTATCCTAGCTGCCACTCTATGATTACCCAAAAACCCTAGCAAAAAAAAAGGTTTGTTTACTGAACCTCTGAACCTTAACATCGGCATCAGACATTAAAGGAGTAAATCTCTATTTTTGCTCTAATATCCACATCATGATCTAACAGACAGTAACCACACTCGGTCTCTGCTTCCTTGCGCAGGCTTGTTCTGGCTATGTTGGTAGCACATTTGGCAGAGTTAAGGTGATTACTGGATCGGGACAATCAAACGACAATCAAACCAAGAACATTGAAGGAATACAAACACTAAGGCAAGTAACAGTGCTGACAACCAGTGTCGAAAATGCAGTGGCAGGAACACTGAGCACTGGCACGACGATTTCTTCGGTTCGACTTGTCGATCAACAATTAGACGGTCCAGAAGGTTACTCGACATGGCACAAGAAAGTCAAAAAGAAACTTCGGGGAATACGATTGTCCAAACATCTGACTGATAGCCCCCTCATCCGTAAATGATCCCATATACGAGTAGTGGAAGACAGATGACAGTCGACTATTTACACAGTTGATGAATTCGATGTAACCATCCGTTGAGGACATAGTTCAGAATGGGGATTCAGTAAAGGAATTATGGGAGGTCCTCGCGACTGCGTTTGATAGAAAACACGACTTGTCTCGTATCTATGACTCAGTTGTTGGCGTCTACCAAGCGGATCAGGATGACAAATCACATAAGGACGACATCCGGACCTTTAAGGCCCTCACTGATGATGTTGATTGTGTGTTACCTCTAACGACGGACATCAATGGGACGAGAACTCAACGTCAGCAACTATATGTCATGCATATCTTGCCTCTCTTCGTCATGATGCGAACTCTACTCGATCTCAGATCATTGCCGGAGCCGATATTCCGTCTTTGATGGAAGCCTACTTTCGTGTCTTGCGGGCTGCAAAAGTCATTGAGACCACTACAAGTGACATTCCTGCTGATCGTTCTGTCCTTGGTGCTGCTCGTGGTGGTTTCCGTGGAGGTCGTGGTGGCCGACATACTGGCCGCGATGGTGAACGAGACAATGGCGGTCGTGATGGAGGAAGGCCACGTACATGCTTCAACTGTGGACAACAAGGCCACTTTCAGTGACAGTGCCCCAAAGAACCTGCCGCCAACGCTGCATCGGATGCTATTGACACTGATGACTATCAGTGCAAATGACGACAGAAACATATGCCGTTTTACTAACATTCAGGCTCAGTGTCGTGAAACTTCTACTTCTGGATCCACAACCGGGTACTTAGCGGCGTATGTGGTAAAGTCTACTCACATGACAGGCGACACATATATGTTGTGCAAATACGTATTGGTCGGTCGTGTGACCGATATTACTGTTGCAAATGGTGATTCTCTGACAGCCCGTGGAAAAGGAAGTGTCCGTCTTTCTTTCGGACTGTCACTCCCTTCAATATTACATACACCCGGCAATCCTTTCAACTTACTGTCAATTAGTCGGATTGCTTGTGACTTGCAATGTTCTGTAACATTTTTTTTCCTGATGGTTATGTTTTTCAGGACTTAAACACTGGAAAGACTATCGGTAGGGGGTATGTGGCTGAGGCTTATACATGTTTAACATGAATTCTTCTGTTACATGTGCCGGTGTAATACTTGATACTTTTGAGCTGCATTGTCGGTTAGGTCACCCATCGATCCAAGCTCTCTTGAAAATGTATATATCTTTAAATATTCTAGTTCCCTTTCATTGTGACTCATATAGTTTGGCTAAGCATCACCGGGTTCCCTATCAAGTGAGTCTAAATAAAGTGGCATCAGCTCCTTTTGAGCTAGTACATTCTGATATATGGGAACCTTGTCCTGTTGACTCTATGATGGATTTCAAGCACTTTGTTTCTTTTGTTGATGACTACCCACGTGTCACATATATCTACTTGATGAAAAATTATTGTGATTTATTTAATATTTGGTACAATTTTTATGCGAAAATCACAACACAATTTGGTGTTCCTATTAAATGTTTTCGGAGTGACAATAGTCGTGAATATTTGTCTCGTGAGTTCAATTCTCACCTATCTCGACATGGCATAATCTACTAAACCTCATGTCCTTACACACCACAACAGAATGATGTAGTTGAACGCAAGAATCGGTATCTTCTAGAGATAACACTGTGGACACACACAAAAAAGAAGAAGAAACATTATCTTTTTTTATTGGCACAAGGCACCACAAATCGAGTACGCCTGAGAGATCCTTCGCTGAGGATCCCCGAGTGCAAAAAGAATTCTAGGGAATGGGACGATGGAGATCGAGCGGCAGTTGCTCCTTTACTCCGTTGACACTCCGATTACAAAAGTAGGAGAAAATCTAAGAAAATTGCTAACTCTCGGCTCACTGGCAAGAAGGGCAACAATTTGGCTCTTGAAATGCTCTTCGTTCTGTCCTTTAAAGAGGTATGAGATCCCTTTTTATAGTCGTTTTCGTGCTGGAATGATGTTATGCGCCCATATGAGAAAATACACTGATTTTCATGTGGGCGCATAGTCCTGCTTTGGGCGCATAGAGTGTAGGCGCATGCAGACTGCGTGATCGTGGGTTGATTGTGGGGTTGACGTGACCGCATGCTTCGGTGCACAACTGCTCGTGGAGACTGACGTGGCCGTATGCTTCGGTGCACGATTGATCGTGGATTTGACCGAGTCGGGGGACTGTCCTGACTTGGGCGCATAGCCTGAAACAGGGCTACGCGCCCCCTTCTGGAGGAGTCCAGTATGGGCGCATAGCTTGCTCAGGTGACTTGGGCGCATAGCTTGCTCAGGTGACTTGGGCGCATAGCTTGCTCAGGTGACTTGGCTTTGGGCGCATATGTCTCCCTGGCTTGGGCGCATATTACTCCCTAGCTTGGGCGCATGGTTGTCAAGAATGCTGAAATTTTCATGCTTCTACAAGACCCCCTTCAAAGTTTTCGATACTTGAACGAGTTCGAAAAACATTGAAAGAAGCATGGACCGTCTTCTCGTGATGCAGTGGGCGCATAGCATAGCTCTCCCTTTGGGCGCATAGAGTTTGCCCAGAATGTCAGAGAGATAGCTGTTGAGATCTTCCTCGAAAATCTGAACTGACAGATTCATCGGAGTGGAATTTGAAGAGGTCCATCCTTTATGCGTTGTCCACGTCAGCAAGTGGTAGTCGCATAATGTGCAAGAGACTGGGTCTTAATGTGAGCGCATAAGCCGTAGTGGGCGCCTCGTATGCAGTGGGCGCATAGGCGCATAGGAGTAATGGGCGCATAGTGTTTGGCCCATGCCTATAAATAGGCCTTGAAGAGAGAAGATTCATTACTCTCTTTCCTCCAAAACTTTCAAAAGACTTTTCATCTCTTCTCTGCACGAACCATGTCTCCCAAGGCCGCCAAGAGATCTACGAAGGGCAAGGGGGCTGCACCGAGTGGCTCTCCTCCTACGACAGCGTCATCGCCAGTCCAAGACCCGATCCTAGGTGAGGCTACGCCTCAAAACAAAGTCTTGAGCGTTAATTTGCGACGCTCAGACTTTTCCTCTGCCTGGGCGCATGTGCCCAAGACAACATGTTTCTGTGAGCATTCATATGCGCCAACAGAAGCATGCGCCCATACTATGGTGTGTTATGCGCCCACATGCTGCTGCATGTTATGCGTCCACATGCTGTTTGTATGGTTATGCGCCCACATGCTGTTTGTATGTTTATGCGCCCATATGCTGTTTGGGCGCATAACCCTTTGGGCGCATAGGATTCCTCTAGCACTTAGTTTTTTTTTTTTGCAGATTCTAAGTTTGACTTTCTCTTCTGTCCTTGCAGTTGACATGTTTGTCTCGGAACTTGGTGGAATTCCTTTCGGCTCTGCTTGCCAAGTCCTCGGCACAAGCCTCATAACCAACATGGTCGGAAAGGTTCAAGCCAAGATAAGTCATAACCAGCCTATGGAACGGACGATCGCCATACTTGAATAGGATAAGACCTTCCTGAAGCAGATGATTAACGACGAGAAGCTCTTGCTTGGAGGGACACGTCGTTTCAAGAAGCCGTACTTCCTGTTCGGTGACAGTGTGGGATTTGAAGATGGCGAGACGATACGCTTGAGAAACCCACTAGTAGTCAGGCTGAACAATCAGAGGATATGGCTACCGTTGATGGAGCGTCAGTATCCATTGTCTGCGTTCAGTGTCTTAACCGCGCGGCGACAGATGAAATGGGAGCTAACCCCTGAGCTCCCCGGGGTCGTCTCCGGAAGAATACAGTTCGACTTGGAAGATCGGAAGGACACTTTCAAGTGTGTCAGGGGCTCTACATCTTACTTCACGAGGGGGCTGCAACCTGGTGCCGTAATAAACGACATCCCGACTGACCTCCACCCTTATGCTGCCGACACGCTTTGCAATCTGATGATGCCGGAGAACATGTCGTATCCCGTAGATAAGATGCGGATGGAAGGCTGGAGGTATCCAGTTTCATTCTAGAGCAACCTCACTGACTGGGTGCTTTCCATGTATGAAGCCACCCTGAAGAGTGAAGACTACTGGCCTTTTTTATGCTATTAGGGCCACCCAATATGGCGTAAAGGTCAACTGGCCAATGTTTGTCTCCTTGGCGGAGTTATACAACCTTCACACTTGTACTTTCTTTACTCTGGACGGGGAGATGGGATTGGCTCTCCACAAGATGCAGGAAGTGTCGAAGCTTCCTTGGGGCACAGAGCCGTATGAAGAGTACGTGCCTTGTGATGAGGAGCTCCGAGACCTGGAGAATGAGAACTCCGAGATGATGGATGTATACAAGGAGTTATTCTGCCACCTCCTCATCTGCCATAGGATCAACAAGAAAGGAAGGACCGAGGGGGCCAATCCCCACACAAGAGCTTGGACGGGCTACGTCTTCGTTCAAGGAAAAGGAGAGGATCTTGCCTCCTTTTCGATTTAAAAACCTATGACCAAGTCCGAGATAGAAGTCCGAATGGCAGATTATGATACAGCGGATGCTGAGGACAGTGATGATCCTGAGGGGGAGTTTCCGATCGGCCACTACTTCCGTCAAGCTGAATATCCGTTGTCGGAGAAAGCCGTGCTGGCAGCTTTCTCGATGATCTGGCTCCGTGACTGTATAGTCCCTGGGGGTTCAGGGACTATTGAGAGGATGAGCCGGAGCATAATACTTCCGGCTATGAAGCTGGTATTCGGATACCGGCTTGCCTTGCTTCCCGCGATGGTCTGTGCCACTAAACGAGGTCTACGGGATTTTGTTAGAAATGTGGTGACTCCTGACGGCAGAACCAACTTCGCCAGGACCGAACTTCCGTATCATTTCTTGATGGGGTGGTTGTTGCTGCACTGTCCTACCCTGATGAACGTTGGGCCGGCGGCGGACTCTTTGGCGGAAGACGCCTTTCTTCGCAGATTCCGTGACGCGGACTGGGCCGTCACTGGTGTACCCGCTTGCAGAAGGGCTTTAAGCTTCTTGCAGAACTACGAGTTCTTCAGGGTATCCCCTCCGTCCGGCAGTGGCAGTGTAGGAGATACCTTTGTGGATGAGAGAGTTCATACCACTAACTTGACTGCTGGGGCGTTTCACTGGCTTCAGTCTATTAGGCCGTCGCATCTGGTGCCCAGAAACAGGAACCATGCCTATCTGGAGCCATACCTGTCGAGTCGTTTCGCACGGCAGTTTGGCTACAGCCAGCTCCTTTTGGGAAATGCTAGCCCGCATTTGGAGTCAATAGGCAGCATAATGACGGGGCGCGTGCCAGGATATATTACAACGCCGGATGCACGGGAGCAATCTTCACTCTGCCCGCGGATAAGCCTGAGACCCACCTGTGCTATGCTGCCGCCAAGTTTTATGTTCAGATCAATACATTTCATCTCCGGTATAATCGTGAACAGAGCTTGATATTGGGGACTCGGTTTGGCCCCCCTTCTGCGAAACGAGCCCAAAAGGCGCCGAAGGGCCGTAAGAAGGAGAGCGTTGCTCCAACCGTGAAGCCAGCCACAGCACCACGGCCGAGGGCTATCCTTAGGGAGCCGACAGTGCCTCAAAAGGAGGACACGAAAGATGATTCTGCTCTTCCCAATCCTCCTCAGAAGAGGAAAGCTTCAACTGAATTGACCCAAGAGCCAACTTTTAAGAGGAAGAAGAAGACTGTTGCCCTAAGGAGAGCCAAGGAAGTAGGTGCTGGCTCACCTCCCTTGAGAAGGTCTTCCCGACAAACTGGAAGAAGTGGAACGGCGTCGCGGGCTGTTACCATTCGGGAGGTAGTTCCCTTCCTAGACTCCATAGCCGTTTTGGTCAAGCCATTAGAAGCTTTCTCACCCTTGCATTTGTCCTTTGCACAGGACCCTGAAGTTGCAGCTGAGGCAGGTGCCTCCTCGTCTGAGGAAGTGGACGTGACAACAGTGTCCCCTCCTTGTCCTCGACCGGCAGATGACGTTCAGCCTTCCCCAGTCAAGGAGGCTGAATCAGAGGATGATCAGGGCGAATGCCCGGATTACGGTGGCGACCAGAAAGCCAGTCCTTCTTTCGATATCTCCTTGGAGGCGATGTCTGAAATCGGGGCCATAATGAAAGAGTTGGACGAGAATCAAGTCCAATCAGCTCACCCTCCCGCGGGTACGTTATCTTTGCACCTCTCTTCGGATGAGATTTTTCGACTTCGATTTTGCGTGCTCCTCGTGAGGCTGACTGCTATTGTATATTCCCTTGTAGACAAGGAGAATGAACCACTCATAGAGATAGCCCAAGGCATTGGGGGAGAAAAAGAGGTTGTCCCTGGTTCCTCTGAATTTGCTGGTGTGGAGAGATCTGGTAGTAAGCTGGCTTCGGCTGCAGAAGGAGAGGTTGAACAGCCTACTGAGGTGGCTTTTGCTGAATCTGCTCCCGGTCCAGCTGGGGCCGTGGAAGATACCCAGCCTGATGCTGCTCGAGGTCTCGATATTGTTCTTCTTGAACAAACTGGACCTGCTCTCGGTTTCCCTGAAGCCAAGACCGATGACTTAGCCCAAATTGGCGCTGAGCATGCCGAAGGTACGAAATTACAACTCTTTCGCACTCCCCTTTTTTTCTTACTGATACATATATTATTTTTTTGTCAGGTTCGGCTTCTTGTCAAGTATCTCTTCTTGGAGCGGAAGAACCTCATCAAGCTTCTTCCCCGACGACCTCCACCGAAGATGACGAGATGGCCCATGAAGTTGTAAGAGCATTCTACTCTGTTTTGAAAGTAAAGCTTCCTGGAGTTCTGAATCGAAACGCCGCCTTTGGCCCTATAAAGGCTGTTGCTGAATGCCAAGTGGCGGCCCTTGAGAGTATCACCGGCTATGAAGAGCGGGCTAATGCTCTAAGGAGGGTTATGAATGATCTGGAGGGTCAGGTGGCCAGATTCCGGGATGCCAAACAACGGAGCCCGACGTCGCTCTTCCGTGCAGAAGACGAGGCCTTAGTCGCGGCTCTCGCGGAAGAGGGGGCTACTTTCCAAGCAAGGAAGGATGCCCTCGCTCAAGAGATCAGTGAGTTGGTTGATCAGTATGAGCAGTTCAACGCTGCGAGTGAGGCACGTGCTGCTTCGAAGATAAGTTGGCTGCGCAGATTACTGAGAAATATAATCACATTGCGCGAATCCAAAGTGAGATTGCTCAACTAGAGGCCAGCTTGAGGACAGCGACGTCTGAACAGGAGGACTATTTGGTTCAGGCTGCCATGATCGCCACAACTTCCGACCACTTAAAAGAACAGCTGGTGAAGTTGGAGGGAGAGCACGTGAATCTGATCCCCTTCCAGGATGAGGCTGCTCGTCAAGAAGAGTCGCGCCGCCGTGCTACCGCGAAGTCCGAAGCCGATATTGCTGCTCTAAGGGATAGTATCAATCGATTGTGTATCCCTTAGATTTTCTCTTCTAATAGGCTCAATTAGCCGTCAAGACTCCTGTATCTTTTTCTTTTCTCCGTCTTTTGATAGACGTTTAATAAAGAATCTTTTGGCTTTCGAAATTCATGAATGAAGTTTGTGAAATATCAGAACTAGAGGTAATGTGGACGTAGTAAGGATATTTCTGGTGGGTATTCCGCTGGAGAATTTGATGTGGACTTATTATCCGTTTTATATTCAGGGTTCTTGAATATAGATAATAAGTTGAAAGAAGCTGCTAATAGAGGTAATATGGACGTAATAGCATAGGATGTTCTATATCTGACCAGAGGTAATATGGACGTGGAAGGATATATAATATTAGGTAGGAGTGGATAATTCTGAGGTAATATGGACGTGATTATCCTTGATGAATGCTTTGCTCAGAGGTTATATGGACGTGGCAGAACGTTTCTTAATCATCCCACTGGAAAAATAATTATCGGAAAACAGTTCAGAGGTAATATGGATGTGACTTGTTTTCGTCAGGCCGAGTTTGGGCAGAGTCCAAAACGAAAATAATTCTACTGGGGAATCTTTTTAGAGGACCTATTATCCATGGCGTATTCAAGACTCTTGAAATACGGATAATAGTTAGATGATTTTTCGAATCACATAAACATTGCACTGTACATTTACATGATTAAAACAGGGTATATGTGAACGTTGTTCATGAAGGTTAATCACATAATATTTCTTCAGGAACTTGCCGTTTATCGGCATCATGAGCAAGTCATCATCAGGTTTGGTTAGTCGATACGCACCGTTAGAATACACTGATTCTATAACGAAAGGACCTGGAAAGGCGTGCTTGGTATAGCTCAATACGCTGCTGAGCTAATAAGCGTTTTTCGTCTAGCGCTTCGAGTTCTTGTAGTCGCAAACGGTAACTTTTTTCGGGAGTCAACTCACTGGCTAAGGCTACTCGAAGGGAGGAAATCTGAGTTTCTAGGGGAAGAACTGCTTCGCTCCCATAAACCAGAGAGAATGGCGTACTGTTGTTGGAGTCCGGACCGTTGTATGATAGACCCAGAGACATTCGCCGAGCTTCTCATTCCAATTGCGCTTGTTTGAAGACACGAACTTCTGGAGAAGTTTAATGATGGTCTTACTGAAGGCTTCTGCTAACCCATTAGCTGCTGGATTGTAGGCAGTAGAGGCTACATTCTGGATTCGATTCTTATCGCAGAACCGATAGAATGCATGGCTCGCGAATTGTGGACCATTATCATGGATGATCCTGTGAGGTAGGCCGAAGCGATAGATAACGTGATGTTTGATGAAACTGATCACGTTCGACGTCTTCACTTCAGTGAACGGTATAGCTTCCGCCCATTTGGAGAAGTAATCGGTTATATCTAGGATGAACCGATGTCCTCTGGAGAATGGCGGGCTGATTGGGCCTATGACGTCCATACCCCAGGCTTCAAAAGGCCAAGATGCCGCCGTCGGGTGTAGAAACTCCAAAGGTTGATGAATGAAGTCGGCGTGGAACTGACAAGTCCTACACTTCTTTGCATATTCAACAGCATCTGCTATCATCGTGGGCCAATAATAACCCATTCGTCTGAGACGATCTTGTAATTTGGGGCCTGGTTGATGTACACTACAAACTCCGTCGTGAGCCTCACGGAGTGCATGTTTGGCTTCTGTGTGTGATAAACATCGTAACAGTAGCCCGTCGTAAGAGCGTCGATACAGCATTTTGGTAGCTGTATCATAGTAAAATCTGAGGGATCGCCTTTGGATAGACACTGCTTCCTTTGGGTCCTCAGGGAGGATTCCATAGATGGCGTAGTCTATGAAAGGAAATCTCCGGTCTTTAACGTTGACGTTTGTTTCTGTTGCATAACTGTGATGAATATGCAAGGCATCTTTCACACAGAATAGTTTTCGACCAGACACTGTGATCGACTACTGAGTATTGGTAAGGACGGTCAAGGAAGCAGCAAGACCGGCTAAAGCATCTGCTTCTATATTCTGTAGTCGAGGCACGTGCTTGATGAAGAATCCAGCGAAAGTAGAAGCCAATTCGATTGTCGCTTTGTGATATGGGATGAGGTCTTCGTGACGAACTTCATAATCCCCTCGGACCTGACTAACTATTAGCTTAGAATCGCCGTAAGCTTCTAGATAGTCAACTCCCAGTTGTTTTGCCAGTTGAAGGCCGATCAGTAGGACATTGTAATCGACCACGTTGTTAGTGCAGGGTTCCACGAGAGAATATGCACGGTGTATAATCAGATGGTCGGGTGACACAAGCACGATGCCTACTCCGGCCACAATATTTCCTTTAGGTCATGTTCTTGATGCACCGTCAAAGAACATTTGCCAAATGGAAATTTCCTCAGTTGCGGTGTTAGATTCCACTACTTCATCGGAAATTTTATCGTAGAGTTTGGAAGATTCTGGCACCGGATGAGCTGCTAGGAAATCAGCTAACGCTTGACCTTTTACTGCCTTCTGAGGGACGAACAACATATCATATGGAGTCAACAGCATTGCCCATGTAGCTAAACGGGAATTAAGAGAACCCGGTTTAGTCATGAGTATTCTGAGAGGATTGACTTTAGATATGATGTGGATAGTCTGTCCAGACACATAGTGACGTGTCTTCTGGATAGCAAATACCAGTGCGAGACATTCCTTTTCCACAGATGTGTATCTGTGCTCGGCACCCACCATCGTGCGGCTGAGGTAGTAGATTGTCTGTTCATGGCCGCCTTCATTCTTCTGAGCTAATAGGGCACCAAGGGAATGGTCCATAGCGCGGACATATAGTAAGAAGGGCTTCCCCATTATTGGAGCCACCAATACTGGGGGCTTGTGAGATACTTCTTGATGTCGTCAAATACGCGTTAACATTGTTCAGTCCAGACGAAAGATACTCCTTTCTTCATGAGCTGAGTAAATGGTTGACACCTTCCAGAAAGATTTGAAATGAATCGTCTGATGTAGGCTAGCCTTCCTTGAAGTCCGCGTAGCTCTTTGAGATTTCTTGGGGGATGCATCTCGAGGATAGCTTTCACTTTCTCCAGGTCAAGATGTATACCCTTTGAAGTGATAACAAAACCAAGGAACTTGCCGCTGGAGACTCCCAGAAAAGACTTGGTTAGATTCATCTTGAGTTGGTGTGCACGCATTAATTCGAACACCGTTCTCAAATCTTGGAGGTGGTTGCCCTTGAGACGACTTTTAACTGCGATATCATCTACGTAGCATTCCACTGTTTTGCGCAACTGATCGCGAAAAATTGTGTTCATAGCTCGATGGTATGTCGCTCCTGCATTTTTCAATCCGAAGGGCATCATCGTATAGCAGTATACCCCCAACGGTATTCGAAAAGATGTGTGTTTCTCATCGTCGAGGAACATCTTGATCTGGTTGTAGCCTGAGAACCCATCCATGAAGGACATCCGCTCGAAGCCGCAAGTATTGTTGATCATTACGTCGATGATCGGTAGAGGGAACTCATCTTTCGGGCATGCAGAGTTCAAATCGCGGTAATCGATACAAACTCGAACTTTACCATTCTTTTTCATAACTGGCACAATGTTAGCGACCCAGTCAGGGTGTTGTTCTTCACGAATGAACCCGCTTGAAATAAGCTTCTTGACTTCACTCTCGATGGCCTCCATGATATCTGGTCGGAATCGTCGTTGCTGCTGCTTCACTAGCTTAGCTTTGGACGAGATATTTAAGCGGTGCATAGCAACTTTAGGGTCTAAGCCTGGCATGTCTGCATAGCTCCATGCAAAGACGTCAGTGTATTCTCTTATAAGCTGTATAAGATATTGTCGTTCTTCGCCAGACAGACTTTTGCTGATAAAGATTGGTTTAAGAGATGATTCATCTCCCAAATTAACTTGGACGACTTTGTCTTCAGTAGATGGTTCACGTTGTTCGAAACGTAACTCCCATCTAGTATCCATCTTTTGAGCCTATTGTTCAAGCTCGATCGATTGGACATCGTCTGCAATTTGGTCAACTGACACCATGTTGACGGACAAAGTTGCTTTAAACATTTCTCCAATGCTGGAGTCTGAATCCCAGAGGCAGGAATCAGAAGAATGAGAACAACGATCTGCTTCGACGTCTGATCCTTCAGGAGTTGTTGGAGGAGTGACGTAACCCAAACCAACACCATTTTGTTGATAATAGTTCTCGGGTTTGTCGGGATGAGCAAAGTGACGTATTGGCAATCGTCGTCCCTGACCGTAGTATAGTCCCTGGTCGCTTTTTATATCATATCCTATGTTCTGGATGATATTCTTGGCCTGCCAACTATATCGGTAAAGTTGCTTTTTTCCAGAATCATAGTCCGCTTCAGTGTTGTGATTGGGAGAAGTAGAGTCCAGAACGAACTTTCTTTCGCCAATTATTCGACCGAAGATCAATTCTTCACCCTTCTTTCTAGCTAGAACGATGAAGTAGTGGATATCTTCTGGCCAGACTTTTTCCCACAGACGAGGCGTCGTGACTGGCATGCAAAGATGTGGTCCTATGCCGTGCTCTAGAGCGTATATCGTATCTATGTACTGGTTTACAGATTGGTAGACATCGGAGTAATTCAAAGATAAACCTTTACTTAGAAAATATGCAAGCTCTTCTTCAGGGATCACATAATCTACTGAAGGTACATTATTTTGAGTATTGATATACTCATTGAGAGGATCATTGTCTGGAACAGGAGCCACAGACTTGGCCAAGTTCGCCACATAGGGTAACTCTTCAGGATTGGGAGGACAGACTTCAGCAAGTTCTACCCGAGGTGTTTTGCGGAGAGTGATGGTCAATGGTTTGACCTTATCAGGATTCTTCTTTTTAACCCAGATTGTGAGAGGCTTTGGAGTACTTTTTGGAGTAGTACGTCTTCTGACTCGGATAATCAGGGGCCATCACTGGCGGATGAATTAACTTCAGCTTCATCGTCAGCTTCGTTGTCGTCGTCTTTGGGAGACTGAGATTGATAAAGTACCAAATCTCCGTAGTAGGCTTCAATGCCCTTAAAAGGATCGACGTCGACAAACTCCGTCTTCACGATGTCATCACCGTTGACGTACTTTAAGCACTGGTGAAGGGTAGAAGGAACGATCATGTTCTCGTGTATCCACGGACGTCCCAACAAGACGTTGTAGGATACATTGGCGTCGATTACATAGCAAGAAACCTATGTTCGGAGATCGCCAATCTGGCATTGAGACGGATCTTGCCCAGCGGGTGGCTTCTCCCAGCATTGAAAGCCATGATAGTTGTATTGGTTGCAGATAGCTTGTGCAGAGGGATCCCTAGAATTTGGAGTAAACTTTTAGGAATGATGCTGAGGGAGGAACCTGGATCGATATGCATCCAATCCACCTTAATCGTCCCGATATACCTTGTATAGTACAGAGGTCTATCATGACGATTGTTTTTTAGTAGCATGTCCTCCTGTGAAAAGGTGATGTTGGGCACCACTTCCATAGTGCTGTGGCAGTGAGGACAGGAGACGGGATCTTCAGCGGGGGCTTTGACTTCAGCGACATGGGAGTCGGCATGTAGTAATGCCTCACTTAAGGCCTTCCGCGTCTCTTTGGAGAGTCGCAATAGATCGAACAAAGACAACCTGGCAGGTGTATTGGCCAGCTGCGCCAGTATGTCAAAGTTGTAAGGCCGATCCATGCCTTCGGGAGTTGATGCCTTCAGAGACTTGTCAAATCGCGTCTCCTTTTGTTTGGCTTTGTCGGTAGTTGAGGGCTTAGATGGACCGGCTTTCAAACTTGTAGGGGCAGCAAGAGCTTGAGAATGTACTGCTTCTTCTTGTGCGGGGTCATAAGTCCGTAAGGAAGCCTTCCCAGATCGCGTCTCGCCAGATAGAACTTCGTAAATGGGAGAAGACACCATATGACATGATTTGTATTTCTTGTCCCTCTTTACTTTGGAAGATACCACCCCCTGAGTCATTTCTTGCACAAGGTCCGGATGGACCCACATGATCTCACCACGTTCAGTTGTGAGTGGCACCAAAGTTGAGTTGCGAGCTGGCGGCAGGTTGACGACTTCCATTATTGCCTTCAGGATTGGGACTACGCCGTCTAGGACTTCTGTGGCAGGAAAGTCACCAAATTGAAGAAAGATCATGTTAGAAGATACGATCTTGTCTTCAGCTTCGAGGATGATCACTTGGCTGTCGATAAACTGTTGTATCTTCTTCTTCAGGATGATGCAATCCTTGGTAGAGTGGTGCACGTACTGATGATAAAGACAGTACTTGGGATCGTTGAGTTGGTTCGCCTCCGCAGGACGTCGTGGTAGAGGAAATGTCAGTTTATTACCCTTCATCAATGTGTGAAAAATGGTAATAACATCATCATCGTCAAAGGAGAAAGTCTCCTTAGGTTTGTCAGGAGCGCCCTGAGAATTGGAATCTCCCTTGGAAGTGTCGACCTTCAAGACTTCTTTCCCTTTACCCCACGGACAGGGATAGTTTGAGGGTGCTTGCCTTTGTCTTCAGATTTGGGTGTCTTCAACCCTAGTAATTCCAGATTAGGGACGTCATGTTCAGCAGCATCAGCGGCCCCAATGAAAGCAGGACATGTATCATACTTATGTATACCCAGACAGAACTTCACTGTAGGAAGGAAGTTATGTCGACAAGTATCCATAAGTTCTGAGTCTGGTATACCGAAGGGCATCTTCAATGCTAGTCGCCTGAAGCGTTCGATGAAAGCAATAACAGACTCAGTCCTCCTTTGCTTGGTCTCGATGAGGGTGGACATACTAACATGCATGCCACTCTCGTAAAACCTGTTGAGGAATAACCTCTCCAAATCTTTAAAGGAATTAATACAACCGTCAGGCAGACTGCAGAACCATTCAAAAGCTACCCCCTGCAATGTGCTAATAAACAGCTTTGACAAGAACGGATCGTCCCTGGGTAAGTGCAGAGTCTGCGTGTTGAAGTACGTCATGTGTTGACGAGGAGAAGTCATCCCATCAAATGAATTTAGCGTCAGTGGCTTGTAGTTATGAGGGCAAGTAGCATTCTCCCATTCAGGAGGATAAGGTTGAGATATCCCCATCTTCTGAAGCTCGTCTTTGTATGAGACGGTATCGAAACGAGCAACAAGAGAATCGATTGCATCATGTTGATTGAGCAGATGTTGAGAAACGGCTGCTGTACGGTTGTCAGACGTCATTGGTGAAGGACCACCCCCAGCATTTGCAAGATTTGGAGGAGGCGCAACAGAATGATACTCCTTCTGCAGTGAAGGAGGGTTGTTGCTATGAGCCGGACTAATGTGTGCTGAGACGTTTGGTTGAGGTGGAGGAACAGCCCCAGCAGTTTGGACTCTCTAGCCGTTTGTTGGTCTGATCACTGGCTTCTTCAGGTCTCTCTCCATCCGCCATGTATGGAGATAACATGCGAGGATGAATAGAGGAGACATTACAACTGGTGATGATACTGTCTGTCTCTGAGTTGAAAAGTCCCTCGTCTTCAAGTAGGGGAGGTAGATAGTCACCGTCAGACTCGGAGAGATCATCGTCATCTGGAAGGCTACCCTCGGTGTGAAGGTCATCTGCTTCAGACTCTGAGGCCCCAGCTGAAGGATCATCACCTCCAGCTTGGGAGTCCTCGTCATCTATACGAAATCTCGTCCTTGACCGAGTACCCATATAGACTCCTTCAAATGTAACAGCTCGCTGGCTATCTGTTGGCAGATTTCTTGCAGAACTGAGAGAAAAAGTTGGGTTCGTGGTCCACCTTCTTTGATTAGGGCTCTCGTAAGGAGGACCTCATGAAGCCATGTTGGATGAAACACATAGCGGCTTTTCATCATCAGAGCGATGCAGTCGTTGAAATACGGACTGCCTCTAAGGCACTCTCGTTGCTTTGGAGCAGCAACAGTTGATGACAATACTGGTGCACGAATGTACGTCATGAATTGCCGTATCCTCCCTCACTTTACGCTTATGATTTATCATGTCGCGTAAATCAGCGGAAGGGAGTTTTGCCTTAAAACCCGTGTCACATGCATCGCCGAACTTTGTATATGGGTTTGTAAGGGGAGTTGGCACATCCGGACTTAGTTCACGTGCAGGGGCAACCCCCACACCTAAATTCTGTGATGACCTTGAAGACAGCCCCGTGCTATACGCGTTGGGGCCTGTCTTTTTGCTGTGGGCGCATAGACCCTAGAGTCTGCCTTTGGGCGCATGCTTCCCAGAAGTCCTAGCAACATGCCTGAGCTTCCTGGATGTGGGCCCATAGTATGGGTCAGCAGAGCTTGGGCGCATGACCCTGGGCGCATAGTCTGTCGAAGACAGAAGTCTTCTGGCCAGAGTTATGCGCCCACACACCCTCTTGGGCGCATGCTTCGTGAAGCAGCATTGTTTTCTCCCAGTTTCGCCTTCTTCGTTTGTGAGCCTCGCTGAGTTTGTCCAGAGCGTCGAACACTTCGATTCTTGGCATCGTAGTGTTTTCCTTTGCCAAGTCTCGAGCGTTGAACACTCTGTTGTTGATTGCACAAGAGAGAAGTCGCTGGGCTAGTAGAGCCCGGAACAGTATACGCCTTCTTCATTTGTGGAGCTTCTAGGGGAGCTCCATGCGCCCACGTGGAAGACTTATACGCCCATGTGACAGAGTCCTTCGGTTGCATATCTTCTACGACACTGGCAGGATATGCACCACAAGCCTTCGGAAGCCAAGTATTGCGAGACTTGTTCGGCTTCACTGATTTTGAGGGAGTAGCGACGTCCCTCGAGAGCATCTCTTCAAACGCCTGCTAATCGAACTTCACGATCAACATCTTCTGAGTGCTCCCCACTTTATCGGTATCGGAATGCGTCACCACCTTCTCGTCAGAGGAAAAGGTAGTCCCCAGCATAATCGTCATTTTTGTAGACACAAACAAAAAAGAAGAAGAAACGTTGTCTTTTCTTATTGGCGCAAGGCACCACAAATCGAGTATGCCTGAGAGATCCTGCGCTGAGGATCCCCGAGTACAAAAAGAATTCTGGAAAATGGGACGATGGAGATCGAGCAGCAGTTGCTCATTTACTCCGTTGACACTCCGATTTCAAAAGTGGAAGAAAATCTAAAAAAATTGCTAAGTCCCGGCTCACTGGCAAGAAGGACAGCAATTTAGCTCTTGAAATGCTCTCTGTTTTGTCCTTTGAAGAGGTATGAGACCCCTTTTTATAGTCGTTTTCGTGCTGGAATGATGTTATGCGCCCATATGAGAAAATATACTGATTTTTATGTGGGCGCATAGTCCTGCTTTGGGCGCATAGAGGTAGGCGCATGCAGACTGCGTGATCGTGGGATTGACGTGGCCGCATGCTTCGGTGCACGACTGCTCGTGGAGACTGACGTGGCCGTATGCTTCGGTGCACGATTGATCGTGGGTTTGACCGAGTCGGGGGGCTGTCCTGACTTGGGCGCATAGCCCTGTGCCTGAAAAAGGGCTATGCGCCCCCTTCTGGAGGAGTCCAGTATGGGCGCATAGCTTGCTCTGGTGACTTGGGCGCATGTGGGATGTCTTGGCTTTGGACGCATGTCTCCCTGGCTTGGGCGCATAGTACTCCCTGGCTTGGGCGCATATGACTCCCTGGCTTGGGCGCATGGTTGTCAAGAATGCTGAAATTTTCATGCTTCTACAAACACATGCTCTTATGTTTCTAGCACACTCCCTGGAGATTTTGGTCCGATGCAGTTCTCATTGCTTGTTATCTGATTAATCGAATGCCATCTTTTGTGTTAAATGACAATACTCCATTTTCTCGGTTATATCCTAACCATGAGCCATTTTCTCTACCTCTCAAAATCTTTGGCTTCTTTTGTTATGTTCGGAATACTCGACTAAATCTTTCAAAATTGGATCTGAAGGCAATCAAATATTTTTTTTTTGATATCCAAAAGATCAGAAATGAATATTGTTGTTTTTTTTTCCGACTTTGAAGAGGTATTTTATGTCTTGGGATGTTACCTTTATTGAAACCGAATTTCCTCTACTCCTACCAACTACAGATATTGTTCCAAAGGTCTATCCTGAAGAAAATTTCTTGTTATATCCCGGTCACACAGAGCAGCCCCCCGCAAGAGTGCCCTCCCTTCCCGAGCCATGTCTTCCGGTCCGACAGTCCGCAAATATCGGATCAGTCAAAACCGACATCGCCAGTCTCCCCAGCTCCAACAGCAGACAGCACAAGCATCATCACTGGTACCCACGACTGCAGAGCCATCGTCCTCCTCCAGCATGCTTTACTACCACCTGATGCACCGACTCGTCCTCGTCGTGGTTGTCGCGATCATCCTTTGTATGTTGACAACTACAAAGGGCTCGCGAGTGATACTCAGTCCTTAGTGGCTACTATTGATGGGATTCAAATTTTCAATACTGCAGAGAAGGGACTCAGACATCATGGTTGGTGTGATGCGATGGAAGAGGAGATAAAGCACTTCGGGAGAACCGTACATAGGACTTGGTGAATATGACCACTGGTAAGAAGGCGGTAGGTTTCACAATAAAAGTGAAATCGGATGATACTCTTGACCGTCTGAAAGCTCGTCTTGTAGCGAAAGAGTATTCTCAAACTTACTGTGAAGATTATTTTGAGACCTTCTCCCCTGTTGCCAGGATGACCTCTATGCGCATGCTTCTGGTCTTAGCAGTCCGCTCCATTATTTCAGCTGGACGTGAAGAATGCATTTCCATATGGGAATCTTGAAAAGGAAGTTCATGTGATGCAACCACCAGGATTCGTTGCAAGGAAAAGTAAAGTATGTTATCCACGCAAAGCACTATACGGTCTCAATCAGTCACCTCGTGTTTGGTTTGGACGGTTTACTCATGTTGTTAAACAGTTTGGACTATGTCAATCAAAGAAAAATCATTCAGTCTTTACCAACAGACATCAGACGAACGGATATTACTTGGTGTCTATGTTGACCATATCGTGATCGCAAGAGATTCAGGAAATTGCATGACTGAAAAAGTTTCTCAACTAGCAATTTCAGACTAAAGATATGAGAGCATTGAACTACTTCTTGGGCCACAAATTCCATATTGACATGATGTTCTCAGAATCCTGCGCTAGCTAGCCCAGAATCCGGAGAAAGATATTCAGATGGAGAATCAAGGACATACTCATCTCGAGTGCTTTGCAGATGCTGACTGGGTATTAGTTTTACAGATATAATGTCTAAATCTGGCTATTTGGTATTCATTGGCGAAAACTTGGTGTCATGGTAAAGCAAGAAGCAGAGTATGGTCTCATGATCAAATTTAGAAGCGGATTATCGAGCCATTGTTCACGTCACAGTAGAGGTGTTATATCTACATCTTGTACAAGAACTGGGAGAAGAAGCATGATCTAAAACAGCATATATGTGGTGTGATAACCAATATGCTATCATATTGCTACCAATCGTGTATTCCATAAAAGGACGAAATACATTGAGATCGACATCCACTTTGTCCGTAATGAGTATAAAAAAGGGGATGATAAATTTTTACCACGTGAGGACCGGCGATCAAATAGCCAATATCTTTAAAATCTCTTCTAAGTCCTCAAGTTCAGTTTCTTTGTAACAAGCTGAACATGATCGACATCTATGCTCCAGCTTGAGAGAGGGTGTTAGTTATGAGTTACACATTAGTGGGTTTTAGTCTCACATTGGATAGAGAATGAGGAGGTCTAGCTTCTCCTATATATATATATATATTTGGAATATATATATATATATATATATAATCCCGCTCTCTAAATGATCAATCAATTATTCTCATTTACAGAGGGGAAGGCACGACTGCTGCTTGAGGGGTCGCCAAAGTTAGGGTCAAAGATAGATATTTTCGGGGCAAACTTGTCCTGTTTAGTCATGTATTTTGCACGTGAGAGTCAAATATGACAGAACGTTAACGAAGGGTAAGTTGCAAACTTTTGAAAGTTCATGGTAGCTAGCTATACGCCAATAAAAATAGTTCATGGTAGCAAGTTACAAAAACCTGAAATTTGAAGGCATTTGAGTCCAAATTAGACTATATTTCTTTTATACTAGAACAAGTTTTATAATTTAATTTGGAAAGAAAAAGCACAGCATTATGTAATATTTGTCGTCAATAGTAGACATCTACTTACACTAAACTTTATAATGTTGTTAATTATAGTGAATAAATAATCTAGTGAATTGTTGAATGTCATTGGCTTTTATGATATCTACACCAGAAACGATATTAGGTAATAATTTGCTAATCAATTTACTCAATTTTGTAAGTTTAGTTGTCTCACAAGTTGCTGATAGACTTATTTCATTATTGATAGTACTTTGAGACTAAAATTTTCTCATTATAGACTGACCGGTGATAGCCACAAAGCAGCAGTCTGCATATCAAAACGAGGTGCGTAGAGTACTGTCTCCCCAAAATCCTCCTCCAGCTTTTTGAAGATCTCCTTGTCGCTTTTACCAGATCTTACCTCATCTCTTATAAGCTGCAATGATAAAAAAAATCGATCAACTGCTTAGTATATACCTTTATAGAATGCTAAATTTAGGATTTGTGAGCTACAAATCTGAAACAGCAGCAGACTAGAAGTAGTATGCTAACTTTACCGAATTACATCACATCTGCAATGGCAAGTAATGCTAATGAAGTTAAGCGAGTTAAACTACAGTTCCAGAAGAAAGGACCATCAACAGTGGTAGTAGTCCATCAAGTGATTCTCAAATGTTTATTACCACTGTGTGGGAAGTCATAGGAAGAGGAAGTTCCGAAACCAAATAGGATGCATGAAAATCAAATATCTGAGTTTTCCTTGGAAAGAGGATAGAGGTTTATACCAAAGTAACTTGCAGGAGAGAAAATAATATGGGTTTCTTAAATATAAGTCCCTGAATATACTGCCTATATCGGTCCCAGATGAGGCATGCAAACACAAAAGGTTTAATATATATCGCCAACCCCCCACCCCCCAACCAACATACACACACCACCACCATCCAAAGCCCATATCTTGTAATTTCTTTGATATGATTCACCCTTGCAGGCCTTGGTAAGAAGATAGTATACAATTTGTTGGGGTATGAGCAAATTTAGGGAGATATATGCATAATAAGATTTGGAGGCCTACCTAGAAATAGGCACAATTTAGAAGACTGAATCCAAAAGATCTATCATAAAAATACATAAGAAACTTAAAACCTCACAACAACAAAAACACAATCTTTATTCCATTTTGGGGTTGGCTGCCTGAATCCTTCTCCCCCATTCAGCTATTTTTTAAAGACTCAATTCTAGTTAGTCCTACCCATACTTCTAGTAGCTTACCTTCCGATCACTCCTACCCATTGCATCAATTGGTCTCCACTTCCATAAGAAACTTAAAGCTTCATGCCACAAGAATTTCACTTGCAATTGGCGATATAAACATATGGTTTGAAGTATTGGCTGAAACTCTCTCCGTTTTGATTTCGAAAGAGTGGAACAATACCTGAACTAGATATTAACATCTGGTAATATCCAGGAATTTAGAAAAAGAACCCATAAAAGTGCACTTCAGACACTTGGGCCGGAGAAGTATATTTGTGATGATAAGAAGAGCATAGGAAAATGCACCACATGGAGAGGGGAGGAAAAAAATTGAGGGAAGAGAAGAGAGAAAAGTATTTTCTTATAATTCTTTAAATTTTAATTTGTTGAAGTCCCAAATATCAGTGTTATAAAAATCGGCCTAGGCGCTAGGCGGCCGCCTAGGCGGCGCCTAGGCGCTAGGCGGCCCCTGGCCGCACCGAAAAGGCGCTAGGCGGCCCCTATTTTAAAATTTCAAAAAAAAAAAAACTAAAACTTACCGCCGGTGGTGGTGTTGACTGGTGGTGGTGGTGCAGCTGCTGACAGTGGTTCGTGGTTCTTCTGCTGACAGCGGTGGGGGTGGTGGAGCCGGTGGTGGTGGTGGTGGTGGTGGTTGTGGTGGTGGTGGTGGTGGAGGCGGTGGTGGAGCTGGTGGTGGTGGTGGATGCGGTGGTGATGTGGTGGTGGAGCCGGTGGTGGTGTGGTGGTGGTGGTGGTGGTGGAGCCGGTGGTGGAGGCGGTGGAGGCGGTGGTGGAGCTGGTGATGGAGGCGGTGGTGGAGCTGGTGGTGGTGGTGGGGAGGCGGTGGTGGGAGAGGGAGGAGAGGAGAGGAGAGAGGGACCGGAGAGGGAGAGGGAGAGGAAAGGAAAGGAAAGGAAAAAAGGAAAGGAAAGCAAAGGAAAAAGAAAAAAAAATGAACTCTCCAACACAGAGTTCGAACCTAGGACTTCCTGAGTCAACTCTAAACTTAAACCCACAGGCTAACCAACTTGTCATGTCTGAGTTATGATCATATATATATATATATATATATATATATATATATATATATAAAATATATATATATATATATATATATATATATATATGTTAGACCTATATACATATATATTAAAAAAAAATCAAAAAAATCAGTTCGGCGCCTAGGCGCCCTAGGCGCTAGGCGGGCCCTTGGCGCACCGTCCCCGCGTAGCAATTTTTAGAACACTGCCAAATATACATCCCTGGGTTCAATCCATCTAGTTTGACTTTTAAGCAGATATTATAAAAATTATACCTTTGTGTGAATCTAGCATTCTGCACAAAATGGGTCTTCAACCCGCGGGTACATGTTAGAGTAATATAAACATATATCTCTCATCCCTTACTAAAATTCTAGAGTTTTGATGCGGTGGCAGGGACTTTAACATTTAAGTAAGGTTCGCACTATCGGCATCGAAATCGATATTGAACACTTCCTATGAGTATCAGAATCGGCGGTATCAACAATATTGGCAGGGTGTATCGAATATTTTTGGTATCGGAAAACAAATAAATTATTAAAATTTTAGAAAAAAATATTTTATATATTTAGGCATAATTTAAGTATTTCTTGTGTTGTTTCTTAGTAATTTTGGAATTAAACGAAATAGTAGTCACCCTTGTCGATTAGTTCACCAGCGAAGTATAAGTTTTCTTCTTTTACATGCGTTTACAAGCTTATTATGTTTTTAAACTCTTGCTGATTGGTCTTTTTCTTTCAATTTTCTTTAGCTGAATTTACTGAAAAAGAGACCCCTGATGTCGATATCGGTTACTATCGGTATCGTCGGTATCGAATCGGGACATGTCAAACCGTATCGATATCGACCATATCGGATCGGTATCGGCCGATACTGCAAACTATGGATTTATCATGGTAAGGATGAGACTTGCACATTTATGGAATTCAACACGCATCCGCAAGTTGAACTCCCATCTTATAGGTTAAGAGCTGGATTCACGGGCTGATATAAATTTTTAAATCCGCTTAAAGTACGCACCAAAGAGATTGAAACAAGTTTGCTTTGATACCATGTAAAGTCAAAAGTTTAGTGCAGTTGCAGGAACTAACAACTTTGTATTTAACATATTACATACTGAAAACCAAGATCAAGATGAATACCAAATCAAAACTTATGGAGTGCAAACCAATCATGACCAGGGGCGGATCTACATAGACAGCACTGGGCCCCAGTGAAATCTCAATAAAAAAAAATTTGGGAAAACATACCATCAAGCGTCCCCAACTTATTAATCATAAATAAGGGTCTCAACTTATTAATCATAAATAAGGTTTTTAAATGATTGTCTTCATAGAAAAAAAGTTGCTTAGTAGTATTACAAATGATATTGTACTTAAACGTTTTGAAAGTTTGAAATCGTAAAGAACAATTGTGAAATGTAATGCTTTATTGTATGAAATAGTACTATTTAATATAATATTATATTATTATATCTTAAAAAAAATTGGGGGGCTTTCCTTTCGAACCCTCTTATGATTGTGCCCCCAGTGGATTGTAATCCTGGATCCGCCACTGATCATGACCCGAGGTTCAGAATCTGGTAGTCAATATAGTTATGTTCCTGACCGGATGCATAAGCCACTAAAGAAAGGTAGATTCTGGTCATTTGCATTAGATCTGGTATTCCATTACAAGTTCTCATGAATGGATGGAGTAAAGTTACACTAGCAAACTTCAGATATACTTCAGAAAGATAAAGATAGTACACGAAATAATATGACTCACTACTGTGCAGATGAACTAGTATCATGGATCATTGATTACTGTGGAGCTCTATGTTTCATGGACACAAATATAAAATGACACAATATGGAAAAGGACCATCGTTGACATGGAAAAGCATCGATTTTTGTATACCAAGTTTAGTTTGGAGTGTCATCCTACTTATATTTTGGAGTATCATTGCTTCCTAGCCAGGTTCTGCTTTATGTCCCTAGTCTGTGAAGCTATTGGCTTGTTGCAAATGTGTTACTAGCGAGTGAGTTTCCATCCTGCATAGCTGCCTTAGCATTTCTGTGATACATTTAGAATACCAGATTCCTTTCTAAATTAGCATGTCAGCATGTAACGATCATATGGTCACATGCGACATAGTGAAACACTTATTTTCGTTCATTTCAAAGTTAAACATTTTCCTCCATTATACAATCAAATTCACTGCTTACTGTAAACCTGGATTAAGACTTTACCATACCTACTCCCTTTTATATTATGCTCGTCTACTATAACCTCTCTTTCCAAATACAGTATTTTGCTTTTCTTTTGCTGCACTTAACATGGGAAGCTTGTGTCCCTTATATTTCGTTGTTTACACAAATAATATTGACCTTGTTTATTTCTAAAAAGACAAACTGAACAGTAACCCAAAGAGAAGATGGAAAATGTGCAATTGTAAGGTAAGTATCAAGGTGTAACTTGGGCCGGGCTGGGCCGACCCATACCCGGTTTTGATCGGGCCTGGGCCGGGTCGGGCTCAGCCCGGATTGGGGGGCAGGCCGGGCCGGACGGCCCGGTTCGGTGAACCTCGAACCCAACCCGGACCCACGACCCGATTTTTATCGGGCCGGGCTGAACCGGGCCTGGGCCGGGCCGGTTCAGGGTTGGACTGGCCGGCCCGATTTGGTTTAAGAAAACCAAGTTCTTTTATATGTTTTCAAAAAAAAAAAAACTTTAAAAATGAAAAAGAAAGTTACCTAAAAGAAAATAGAGTTTTCTAAAAAGTTTTCTAAAAAAATTTAAATTAGTATAATTTAAAAATGTATAATTTAAAAAACTATACTAGTATAATAAGACTAAAAAAATGTAATAAAAATTTAGATAATAAAAATTAGTACAACTTAAATTAGTATAATTTAAAAATATTTTTATTAATCTTTAGAAAATTTCTATAAAAAAACATGTACATGTATAATAAAATTTAGAAAATTTGCACAAATTAATTTGCTAAATGAAACATGAATTGCATGACTAATACAAGATTTGCATAATTTGAAAATTAATAACTAATACAAGATCACTAGTACATAAACTGCAATTAATGACTCATATAAGATTACTAGATGTTCATACAGGATTTTAAACGTCTGTGTAGCTTCCTTGTACCATAGCTATGGTCTCATTTGAATCTTTCCTACAATACAAAAATTCAACAAGAACTTTAGTAGAGTATATTCTTTCGATATCGCCACTTGCACGTTCATTATAAACTCCGCTAAAATGATGCCAAATTTTGATCCTGATTCAAGCTATTGTTGCGGTGCATGTTGTGGTTGCTGATCTTGCGATTGCTGATCTTGTAGTTGTTGTGGTAGTTGATCATTATCCATGATATAAAATAGCTTCTTCACACTAGGTTGCTTGTAAATATTGTAACAGGAAAGAAATTATTAATGTGATTAATTTTGAAGATTTATGGCATATTTATAGATTGTTTTGGGTGCAAAATGACATATTTTACCCTCAAAATATAGTTGTTATAAGGGTATTTTTTGTCATTTTCAACAAAATGACCAAAATACCCTTTTAAAGGGTCAAAAAACAGCCATGAAAATAAGGATAAATTGGTCTTTCGGCCCTCCCAATGTTCAAAAAATAAAAATAGGCTGGACCGGGCCTAGGCCGGCCAAGTCGGGTTCGGCGAGTTTGACCGGCCCGGACCCGCGGTCAGACCAGGCCGGGCCAATCTGGGCTTGCGGGTCCAGAGCTACAACCCAGCCCGGACCCGCTGGGTTAGATGGCCGGGCCCGAGCCGGGGACTGGGCCGTCCGGCCCAAGTCACACCTTGAGGTAAGTAGGGAGCTATATTGCCTAGACATAAATACATCACTATCATAGTTTGCAATATCGTCCGAAGCCAATCCTGTACAGCTGATACCGATACGGTTTGGCATGTCCAGATCCGATACCGATACTTACCGATACCGACATTGACCGTCTCTTTTCCAGTCAATTCAACAAAGAAAATTGAATGAAAAAGACCAATCAACAAGAGTGTCAAAGCATATTAAGGTAGTAAAAGTAAGTAAAATGAAGAAAACTTGTTTATTATCACAGGTAAACCAATCCGCAAGAATGACTACTATTTCATTCAATTAAAACTACTAAGAAACAACACAGAAAATACATAAAATTATGCCTAAATGTATAAAACAAATTCTAAAATTTTAATAATTATTTTTTTTTTCCGATACCAAAAAATCCGAGACGTGTGATCCGAGACCGTCGATACCGTCAATCCTGATACTCATAGGAAGGGTCCGATACCGATTCGGATACCGCGAACCTTCATCAATATGAAGACGACTAAACAGACAAATCACTACTTTTGACCAGAGGACTCAGATCCTGTTCCTAGGGCGGTCCGCCCCTGTTCTTGACGTGTCGGAGTATGTTGGAGTCTCCAGAACATGACCAGTCTGGCATGCCCGTTCTTCCGCGGGAAGTTTGCATATGTTGTGGACACAAACGTGACAAAAACACATCGACTACAAACAAGGCATCGACATTAGTGTATATGTTTTTTAACACATTCGACATTGTTTTTAACATGTTCCGTACTAAGCTTCATTAACTCCGCCTGTGTTGTGCTTAATGTCCTATACTTTCACTGCCGATCCCAAGACAGGATAAACGGTTGCATTATGTAGCTACGAAATGAATCCATGATATGGATCTTGTTAGCGTTAGAGAGAACATGGCCCTTAATAGACCCGGAATGGAAGAAGAGGATTCAAGAAAGCCGACCCCAGAAATTTGGGATAAAGGCTTTGTTGTTGTATTGTTGAACAGAGGGTTTCCAGCTCTCACACTCCTCCGAGTCCACACAACACACGATCACTTTGAGGCTTTCAAGCCGGGTGTTTAATTAAACAGGAGGAGCTGTAAGTAGAACAACAATGGTGGCATGACACCTACCTTCCTGAGGAGAATGGCAATGTCGGCCTGGGAGTCCTCGATGGACTGGCTCCCGCACTCGGTGCATCGCACGTTGTGGCTGATGCTCCTCGCCCGGGCCTCGACTGTCTGGGCCTTCTTCACCTCCTCCTCGCTCGCCATCGCGTTCGGCACTGGCATCCGCAAACGTTGTTAATTTTATACGAGTGGCACATTTCATCGAGCATTTCATGTGCAGTACAAAAAAATAAAAGGAACACTCAACAAACATGTACACCTAAAAGTGGGAAAAGAAGACTAATTTATGAGATTAAAAATCATACATGTGACGCCTAAATTCTTTTCTTTTCTTTTCTTCAGCAGTGGGTGAAGAAGAAGCTGAAGAGAGAGAGAGGTTTTTTTTGGGGGTGTTATGTTGGTAATCCTTCTTCGTAAGCAAATATCGCTTTTTATGAGCAGCAGGTCTACACAGACCAAGACAAACCACGGCCACGTGGCGGTTTATGATTTGTCAAAAAAATTGTCCACGTTAGGCTGGCTCCTATGTGGCATGAGCCACAAGACAATGTCTTGTTTATGTGGCCGTGGTTTGTCTTGGTCTGTGTAGACCTGCCAGTGAACTGGAGCGTGCCAGTGAACCCATGTGGTTTGTCAAGATAATAGGATTGGAGATGCCACATAGATGCCACATAGGAGCCAGCATAAACAAGACATTGTCTGTGTAGACCTTCTTCGTAAGCAAATATCGTTACAAGTTTTTCTCTCAGAGCATCTCCAACCCTATTATCTTGTTAAGTGTTGTGAGTCTTAGGTGGCTCCTACAAGACAATGTCTTGTTTATGTGGCAAAATTATATCTCAAAAGACAATGAGATAGAAAAACTCTCCAATGCAAAAGTATTGAGAAGACAATAAAAAGTATTTTTTCAACTTCCAAGACAACTTTTAAGACAACTACTCATCTTCTTTTCTTTTTTCTAATATTTTTTATTCATAATTGATGACATGGAAGAGAAGACATTGTCAAGTGCATTGTCTAGAACAGACAATCAACTTCACAATGCTTCTTTAATTTTTGCCACATAAGTTTCACAGTTGACTTGACAATTGCATTGGAGAAGAACTTTGAATAAAATTTTGTCATTCATATGTGCATTAACTTTTTTCCAAAGTCACAATGGGTTGGAGATGCTTGAGGTTTTTTTTTTCCAAACCAGGCTCGACCCGTGGCAGTTCGGGTCGGTTTTTGCGATTTGTTGTGGACCTGTCCAAGGATCCGTTTAGATATGTTTCTAAAAAAGAATTATGTAAAAAAAAAAATTAAGTGAATTATAAGTTATTTTCTGAGTACAAATATTTGAGTTTGCGTTTGGTTAACTTCATCTAGAAATTTTTTTCATGATTTTTTTTTCGTATTTTGTTTGGTAGAAAAAAAAAATCAAATCCGAAAATAATTAGAAATATATTGTGTCCATATTTTTGTGTCCAGTTTTTGTGTCCGGCTCTCCGGAGTCCGCCGAACGTAGGCGAGCCGCCGCCACCGCTCGTAGGCCGGCGTCCACCGCACGCGGATGGCCCACGTACCGTCGCCTCGCGTAGGCCTCATCCACCGCCGCGTAGGCCGTCCCGGAGTCTATCGTCCTACGAAATCCGCCCCGGAGTCCGCCGCCGCAGGCGGCCGCCGCCTGAGCCATCGCCGCGGATAGGCGAGTCCTTCCTCCTCCACTGGAATGTTGCAAAGCGGCGGCGAGGAAGACTGCGGCGGCGAGGAAGGACTCGAGACGAGGAGAAGGAGGCGGAGAAGGTCGTCGACGAAGAGGACCTCCTCTATAATGAGTGTCGCCGCCCCCGCGACGACGGGCGGGAACTCCGGATGGAGGGACGACGATTCCTGCTGCTGCTCCGACGCCACGGCCTGGCATCCGAGTCGACCAGGTCCCCGAACCCCGCTTGTCGAACGCCCACGAGATGAACCGCCGAATGTAGCCGCTCGAAGACCAAATGGAGGAGTTGGACAAGAAAGCTCCGTGTAGCCCATGGGAATCCTATTTTTACTTATGAGAAAGGTTATGGAGGATTGGGGGTTTGGGGGCTTTTCTCGCTTTTGCCCTGTGGGAAACATTAAGGGAGGGAGAGAGAATTGTTTGGGTAGGGGTTGTTTCTCAAACTTGAGTTTAAACATTCCACTTTAGAAAAAAAAAATTCTGAAAACGATTTCAGAGTGGTGACCACCAAACACATTTTTTTTAAAGAATTGACGTTTAAACAAAAAAAAATGGTTTACAAAACATAACCAAACAGGCCCTAAGTTTTTGTTTATGAAGTGACACCTTTTAATTATTAAAATAATACAATTTAACATTATGTGCATGTTTAGGACGACCAACAAAGGGTAAATTTTTAACAGGAACTGTTAAATTTTTTTACACTCCTGGCTATTTAAGACTGTCTTTGACAGTCCTGATTTTATAAAATTGTTAACTTTTGACAAAAATGTGTTGTTCTAATAATTGTTGTTGTGCTCTTAACATTTGCCTTCTTCACTTTTTCTATTAAGCATCATGAATGTCCCCGATACAGCTATTAGATTGTTATTTTTCATCCAGTATATATGCTCAGATGTCCCCAGGTAACAACTACTAGATCTGATTTGTTTTTATACCCGTATATATGCTTAGAACTTGGTACAACTTTCTCAAATGCCCCATCGGCACATAGGCTCGCGCATTGATGTAGCCTAGGGAGCCCATTGCTCCACTAAGGAATAATATTGCTCTCCCACCCGTCTCGAACCTTGTCTCACACCTCAATCACTTTTAATA
>JANAVB010033420.1:13264886-13365124 GCA_029216955.1 Iris pallida
TTGGGTCGTGTCGTGTCTTCACCTGTATCTTGACTGAGTCGTCTGTAAGTTTTGTGTGAGTGAACTGCTATTCCGTATCTTTTCCACAACCTGCGAGTCCACACACGCGGGCGAGGGTTGTCTTTGCACCTCGAGTCCACATACGGGGCGAGGGTGACTTGCTTGAAACTGACCTGCGAGTCCACATTCGGGCGAGGGTTGGTATCCATTGATCTACCAGCAGTTCATTATGCTACTGATCTTGTATCCGTGTTCACAGTTATCTGTCAGTAGCTACATGTCAGTTTCCTGTCTAGTTCCTGTTTATACCCTGTATATATTATTGCATGATTAAACTGTTAGATAGGCATGTTTTATGTATCTTCTAGTCCTCTGAGGACCTGATGATCTCTTCAGGTTTAGCGATTGTATGGGTTAGTTAGCAGCAGGATGGTAGAGGATAGCGATGCATGATACATGTATTTGCTTGTGATATTTCTTTATATCCTCTCATGCTTTATTTTCAGTGCCATGATATACTTTTCTATTTATAGACTCATATCATTCTTAGAGTCTAATCGAACAATATGCTAATGGGCTGCAGACCATGACCCATACTTGTTCATTCTGGTTTATATGATTCCTGTGGATTGAGATATAGTTTAGATTAGACATGATACCCATGACCTTGACAGCTTATACGTACTCGAGTCGGGCTGGAGTCTGCTCGATACATGGCTGGCTCACGAACTCGCGTCCGAAAAGCGGGTGCGGATCATGACAAGTTTTTGTGGTGGCCCATGCAGGTCAGAGCATATCGTATCAGTTACGTAACTATACTGATACGAGCCTGCATAACTGACTAAACCTTTATAAATCTCAATCCACTCTATCTTGAAAATTCTCTACCATCTTTGAACCTTCGTATTCGTTCTCGATTATTATCGCTTGCCTTCTTGTACTCTTGATTCTCGTCCCTTCCTATTTCGAGGTGACGAATGATCGTGCTGTCTAGAATTCATCAGAAACTCTTAAGTTATAGTATAATATTGCTTGACTATTGAATAATTGGTTGTTTGTAGATATGGGAGATTATAGATACCATATGTCCTAGATATTTTGGTAGAATTATTAATCACTGGTTAGAAGATTATAAGATTTTAGTGACCTGTGTTGCAAGGGAGTAGTTTGACCTAAGGTGGGTAGAAGTCCTTGAGATTTCGCAAATACCAAATGACTAGAGAAGGCCATAAAATATTTTGAGAAATTAAATTTGAGGAGATTAAGGTAATAGTAGACTTTGATTTTTAAGGCTTAGTTATGAATTAGAATTTCGAGGACGAAATTATTTTTAAGGTGGATAGATTTGTAGCTTCCCTTCCCGAAAATATTTTTAAAATATTTATTTATTCATTTATTTGATTTAATGGTGATTTTTTTAAAATTTATTTTTGTAATAATTAGTTAGATAATTATTACGGTAGATGATTTTAGCCATGGTTAAGAATTGGAATACAAGACAACTAGGAATCATGGCACGGGTAGTGCAGTAACATGTTTTGACTAGTGTTTAGCCATGGTAGAGGAGTGCCAAGCAATCGGTGTGTCCTAACTAGAAAAATCAGGCCAAGTTATAGCATGACCATTATAAATAAGTTTAATTAATTATTATTAGATTTATTGACTTTGCAGGAACCCGGTAGAACCAAGTTAGTCCGAACTGGGCCGGACCAAATCCAAGCCCATGTAGCCATGCAGTGAAACCCGGGACGGCCATGTAGACATTTTATGTGTGTACAAATATTTTCTTATTTATTTTTAGGACTTGACAAATACTTTCTCAACATTTAATAGTTTATTTAAATGTTGTTTTTGAATAATTGTACGAATTTCTGTAGCCAAATAAATGGGGTGTTTGATGAGTTCACCGAAATATATTATTGGTTTAATTACAATGTTATTAGGGTTATTATTATTATTAATGTTAATTTTGTGGTTATTAAATAAATAAATTATTTATTTTTAATAGTTATTATTATTTTATTCTCTAACAAAGATATATATATATATATATATATATATCTATATATATATATATATATATATATATATATATATATATATATATATATATATATATATATACATATATATAACTAATATGTGTGTGTATGTATATATGAATATATATTATATATGGGTGTTTATGTATGAATATATAAATATATATTAAATAGATGTGTATGTTTATGTATGTATAAATATGTATATACATGGTGTGTATGTATATATATATATATATATATATATATATATATAGGTATATGTGTATATATATAAATATATATAGTATATGTATATGTGTATGTGTGTATATATATATATATATATATATATATATATATATATATATATATATATATATATATATATATATATGAATATACATATATATGTATATGCATTAGACTAATAAAAAGAAATAGAAATGTAAAAAGAAAAAAAATAAAAGAATAAAGAGAGCAGCAGTAGAAAATCATCCCATAGGCCGAGCCCCACCCCCTTAAGCTACTGCTTGTAAATGAAACCAACAGTAACTAATCCCCATCCTTCCCAGCCCGGCCTACCCAACAGACCGCACATTAAGTGCAAACCGAAACCGAGAGATATATATGGATGTGTCGATCGAAACCAGAGGGGTTTTTATGAAAACCCTAATCCCAGCGCCGACCCTGGCCGCAGCCCCAACCTTGGCGACCCACCCGCCGCCGGAGCCACCGACGCGCGCCGCCGGAGATGGTCGAAAACGCGCACGGCATCCAACAGTTCACATAGGAATGGCAACACAGCCGCGGCAAGGGTGCAATATTCATCGCGAGAATTCTTCGCACTCGATCGACCGATTCGCAAGCCGTCTTTTCTGGTATGCTCCCAACCCAACCGACTTTACATCCCATTTGTTAGATTAGTATAGATCGTAATAAAAGCCTAGGAGAAATTGACTTGAAGTCAAGGAAAAATCTGTTGAAAACAGAGTACTAGAGCAGTCCCAAAACCCGATTTGGAAGGCAATTCCTAGCCGAACCATCGACAGTTTAGAAAATCCATTTAGAGACAGTAATAGACAACATATATGGCAGTAAAACCCTCTTTATAGATTTCAATTTCATTAAGGAGTTGTAGAGTTATTCGATTCTAAAAATCGAGGAAAAATTGTGAAAACTATTTTGGAAAATCACAAAAACCCTCGGTACGACGTGCGTCCCGCCATTCCGGGCGACGTGGTCGCGAACCGAAAGCATCGAAAGGTGCGTAACAGCTTTGTGGTCGTGTGGGCTTTGGCGGAATTCAAATTGTTCGCGTGTGCGCGACAAATTTGATCCGTATCCGTCGAAATTCACTGTATCGGCCTCTGTACAAATTTTCCAATTACTTTGTGCACGCTCGTCAGATCGAGATGAAACTTGCACCATCAGGACCATATCATTTTTTTGGTCCTGTATGCCAAGTTTGGTCCGATTCTGAGACAGTTGATCGGATCGCCGTTTTGCGGGCCCTACGGTTCGATTCAACGGACGATTTTGTGCACGGCCCCTCGGAATCCAAAATTGGACATACCGTTAGTTTTGTTTCATCAAACCGGATCCGTAGACATATAGTTTCACAACTTTAGAGACCATTGACTCTGGTACGCTTTTCGGTGCAAAGCGGGTCCAACGGTGGACATCATTTTTGCCCGAAATTATCGTTTTGCCCCTGTGTCCAGAATTGGACTTAAGGACAGGCAATCCTGGCTAATTTGACTATTCTGAAAATATTGGTAATGTTTATTTTAGCTTTCGGAGACAGTTGAGATGACTTGGACTTTCTGACTTATTGATTGGCGATACATTGTTGATTCTTCGTGCTACCACCAGGCAAGTATACCTTGACTCCCTCTACAGTTTATTTACATGGATATTTCTATTATTATATAGTTTTACTAGTTGGTTATTTACATGTGATTTGTATATCGTGCATGCTAGTATAGCTATAGTCCTTGTACATTGTTAGCCTTGTAGTTCATATTGGATTGGTTCTCTTGTGTATCGTGATTGGGTCGTGTCGTGTCTTCACCTGTATCTTGACCGAGTCATGTCTGCAAGTATGTGTGAGTGAACTGCTACTCCTTATCTTTCCCACAACCTGCGAGTCCACACACGGGGCGAGGGTTGTACTTTGCACCTGCGAGTCCACATACGGGGCGAGGGTGACTTGTCTTGAAACTGACATGCGAGTCCACATTCAGGGCGAGGGTTGGTATCCATTGATATACTAGCAGTTCATTTATGCATACTTGATCTTGTATCCGTGTTCACAGTTACCCGTCAGTAGCCACATGTCAGTTTTCTGTCTAGTTCCTGTTCATACCCTGTATATATTATTGCATGATTAAACTGTTAGATAGGCATGTTTTATGTATCTTGCTAGTCCTCTGAGGACCTGATGATCTCTTCAGGTTTAGCAATTGTATGGAGTTAGTTAGCAGAGCGGGATGGTAGAGGATAGCGATGCATGGTACATGTATTTGCTTGTGATATTTCTTTATTATCCTTTCGTGCTTTATTTTAGTGCCATGATATACTTTGCTTATTTATAGACTCATATCATTCTTAGAGTCTAATCGAACAATATGCTAATAGGCTGCAGACCATGACCCATACTTGTTCATTCTGGTTTATATGATTCCTGTGGATTGAGATATAGTTTAGATTAGACATGATACCCATGACCTTGACAGCTTATACGTACTCGAGTCGGGCTGGAGTCCGCTCGATACGTAGCTGGCTTCCTCACGAACTCGTGCCTGAAAAGCGGGTGCGGGTCGTGACAACTAACATAGAGTCCAGTTGAGGAGCCATGGGAATCAACACATCTCATCAGGCTGGAGGGGAAGAATGCTGGGTCCAGTCTAGAATGAAGGGATCGAACTCGGCCAGAATTCGGTTATGACCGTGTTTTTTCCGAACACGGGATATTTGAGCCAGAACCTTTTGGCAGGAACCTACTCGAATTTGGTCAGAATTTGGTTTTGTCAGGACTGAATGATTTTTGGGTTTAATCTGCACTGTTGGATGCTGGTAGACGGCTAGATTTAATAGTGGACTATTTTAAGACTTTTACTATATACGACCTAAAATAGCTTTCTCGACCTATATATATGCGTTAAGGCTGGAGGCACAAGGAAGAACACAACGAAAGCTCACACGAGAGATTCATGATGCTTGTCCATATGAAATCTAAGAGAAAGTCCGTGCTTTGTTCATGGTTCTTCATTCGAGACATAGGAAGAGGAGATCTGTTCGGGAAGTCATCCTCGTTCAAGGAGATCACTATGGGGTTGGGTGAGTGATATTAGTTGTAATTTTTCTTTCTTCTTGAGTTTGGTGAGGGGGGTGAACTTTTGGGCAAATGATTCAACATAGTTTTATTCAATCTTGTATCTTCACCTGAAATATATAGATTGAGATATGTCGAGGTGACATGCTCACTGAAAAATACTGTATGTCATTTGTCTTGGCATTTTGGTAGACGAATGGTTTGTTATCTCAGGTGGATTGCTCTAGTTTCCACTACGGTTAGTTTCAGACATGTGAATCAGAGCGCAATATCGATGCAGATATATATATTCCCAACAATTTACTCACATGCACTTTCACATGTACACTTGGAGCCTTGGAGGCCCTCACCACAAGGATGCACTTGGCAATTCCTTAACTGGCCTAATGGTATGGCCGGTCTATTTTTAATAACAAGTTGTAAAAACTTGATAGTTTATAGTATTTTACAAATTAGACATTATATTTTAGATAATATTATCAAAACTGATGACAGCAAATCTTTTGTGTTTGAATATTTTGCAATGACTGTTAAAGTTCTTGCAACAATCTTGGTGTATGGCTAGCTTAGTACTAGCTCAATACTAGTAAATGCTGATGTGGCGGAGAGAGGTAACCAAGTTTTCAAGTTTAGCTGGTCAACAGCTTTTGAAAAATATTCTTTAAACATTTCTCTTATGTTAATTGGCTCCAAAAATTATGGGTGGTGACATCTCCCATTATGTGGCATCTGACATGAAAAGTGACATGGCAGCTGACATATCATGTTTTAACCCAAAAAATTAATTACCCAAAATTTTTATTGTTAATGTTAATGCTAATTTTAATTTAATGTTAATATTAATTTTAATGTTAATGATAAAATTAATATTAATGCTAATTAATATTATAGTAATATTAATATTCATGTTAATTTGAAGTTAATATTAATTTTAGTATTAATTTTAATGTTAATGTTAATGCTAATTTTAATATAATGTTAATTTTAATTTAATTGTTAATGTTGAAGTTAATATTAATGTTAATTCTAATATTAATATTAATGTTATTGTTAACCAGCTAAACCTGTAAATTTGGTTACCTCTGTCCGCCACATCAGTATTTGCTAGTAGTGAGCTAGTACTAAGCTAGCCATAGAGCAATTTCGTCCTTGCAACTCATGACCTGTGATCCACCGACCTATGGATGGGAAGTAAATTCTGTTCTTGTAACAAGTAGGAGACTATAGGTCATATTACATATACTGGGAAACAGTAAATTAAGGGCGTTTCACTTTCAGTCTTAGACGGAATTTTTTTATTTTGGTCCTGGACTTTTCATAAACTATTATTTTGGTCCTGGACTTTTCATAAACTAACGGGTTTCATATGACTAGTCAACTCTGGTACATGTTCATGGAAAATGTTAATATTTTTGGCCTAAATTGAGTGGGCATCAATTACAGTGAAACTGAAGTCGATATAAATGCTGCAACAGATATTACAAACTATTTTAAAGCTGGAAACATAGTTGTTGTTTTTTTAGTTTTTAGAAATTAAAGAAAATAGATTTCCAAACTAAAAATATAGTATAGCAACGGGTCCCGATGTGAAAGGCACATGTTCGAATCTTTTTTTGGCATTTGTCAAGCCAAAAAAGGGACACTTCAAAAGAAAAGAAAAACAATTATGCTATTTGGCTCCCAAAATATTTGGGTGATGCTATCTTCCATTATGTGGTATCTGACATGGCAAATGACATAACTGCTGACATGGCAAATTTTAACCCAAAAATTAGTTATCAATTTTTTTTTAATGTTAATGTTAATGTTAATATTAATTTTAATTTTAATATTAATTTTAATATTAATGTTAATGTTAAGGTTAATTTAATGTTAATTATTATATTAATTTAATGTTAATTTATTAATTTTAATTTAATATTATTTTTATTGTTAAATTTTGCCATGTCAGCTGCCATGTCAACAACCATATCATCTGCCACATAATGAGAGATGGTATCACCCAAAAATTTTGGGAGCCAAATAGCATTTTTGAAATATATATATATATATATATATATATATATATATATATATATATATATATATATATATATATATATATATGTTGGTGCTTTCTTTACATGGAGAGAGCTTGCTCTCAACATGCCTTATAAATTTTAGTCCCACCTCGGAAAATGCACAATGAGTTATCTCAACATATATACTTGGGTGTGTTGTTGAGAGATGCACATGGGGTGGTGACCCTAAGGAGGGAACAATGTGGGTGATTTTACAAGGAGGTAAGAATAAGGCTCCAAGGATTAAGCATTAATGCTTTTGTCATTCTCTTGGATTAATTCCATTTGGAGCTAAGTCCCAAAGGGACTTAGCGACTCGGACTCGAGCTCATGAGGCGTAATGTGGCGTTTTGTTGGTCATGCGGTCCATGCGGCTCATGCGGTCCATGCGGCCATTAGGCTCATGCGGCCAGGCTGCTGCTGCTGCCGCATGGAGGGATCCGCTGACTGTGCAGATTACAAATCAGTTATGGAAAGGCTGAATCAATGCGATTAAATTAGATCCTATCTTTGTGGGATTTGAATTAATTCAGATCCTATCTTTGTGGGATTTGAATTAATTTCGTGGGATTTGAATTAAATCTCGTTGCTATCTTTTGGGATTTGATTCAATCTTTCCATAACTGAAGAGGCGGCTAGGGTTTCCACCCTCTCTCTATAAATACTCTCTTCTGGCCTCCCTTGTGACCACTACGAAATTACATGTCAGAAAAAGAGAAAGAGAGAGAGAGAGTTGCTGCCGCCATTGTAAGTCCATCCGAGGAGTCTGAACAGAGGTGACTTCGAGCGTTCCACAAGTTCTTCAACTTGCTGGTTTCTGGAAGCAGATCGTGTGGGGCGAATCTTGCTTTGAGCAACGGTGTTTTGACACCCCAGCTTTGTTCTTCTTCTTATCTCTCTCTAGTTTTATTGTAACTCGTTCTGTCCCAATTGCAACACGTTTGCAAGGAAGAACGAGAGATCTTCTCTTCTCTTTTTTTCCTCCTTCGGATTGTAATTTGGCTATTTGATTTATTATACCATCGTAGATCTTGAGTTTGATCACTGTAAAGTTTTGTGTGACATCTCAGATCTCGATTGCATCTGTTTTTCATCTTTGATCAATCCCCGGGACCAATAATCTCAAAGCAAGATCCGTGTAGATGGAAAACATTAATGCTTCGCTCCTCCGATCGGACTTCTGCAAGTTGAAAAAGTTCGATGGAGAGCACTATCAAGTCTGGAAGAGAAAGGTTTACCTAACTCTTCAACTGAAAGACGTTGATCATGTTCTGTTAGAGGAAGAACCCTCTGTTCCAGACACTGGATCTTCTGCCGCAGTCAACGCGGCTACCAAACTCCAGGCCAAGTGGAGAAGGGAAAATAGCATCTGCAGGCTTCTCATCCTGAATGCTATGGAGGACTCCCTGGCAGAATCCTACTCAAAGAAGGAACTTGCCAGAGACATATGGGAGTCTGTGGAAAATCTGTATGAAGAAGACAAGAACAGGAGCAAAATGTTTGTGGTTGAAAAATATCACAAATTGCTCTTTGAGGACGAAAAGTCCATGCTGCCACATGTGAAGGAATTTCTGAAGCTGCGTCAGAAACTGGAAGACGAAGAGATGCCCCTTCCCGACAAGTTTGTCGTCGGAGGGATCGTCTCAAAACTTTCTGCTGGATGGTGTACCTTCTATGCAAGGATGCACAGAAAGAAGCTAGACATTAGCTTGGGAGATCTACTGCAAGAGATCCATGTTGAGGATGAGATGCGTTCCCAACAGAAGGTAGACACTCTGTCCAAACAGTTGGCTAAAGCCAATCTTGTGCAAACGAGAGATCCAAAGGGAAAGCAGGCGGCTTCTCATCCCAAGAAGAAGGACTTCACTAATCTAAAAGTGAAGGGTCCTTCTTTCAAGCAACAGAAGACTAAGTCCCACGTGACTTGTTACAATTGTGGCAAGAAAGACCACTACAAGAGTGAATGCAGATCTCAGCCTAAACAATCAGAGAAAGGTGAGCCTAATAAGGTTTCATTGGTTAATAACATTATTGCTATGATCGGACAGGTCACAACTGTGGGGGTTGACTCTGACTGGTGGATAGACACTGGAGCGACTTGCCATGTCTGTTCAGGCAAGGAATGGTTCGTCACGTACCAGCCGATATCTGAGAAGGTTGTCATGGCGAACCAGGCCCAAGCTGAAGTTCTGGGGATCGAGACCGTGGAACTGAAACTCACTTCTGGGAACACTCTGATGCTTCAAGGTGTGAAGCATGTTTCGGCGATTGCCAAGAACCTGATCTCTGGGAGCCTGCTCTGCAACGCAGGCTTGAGGATGGACATCAATGCTGGTCAGATGGTGATGTCCAAGAAAGGAACATACTTCAGAAAGGCTTATCAAATCGAAGGAATGTCTAAAATTCAGCTTGTTAACCAGTTTGAAGACATTAATGCAGTTGCATTTTCTGATTATTCTCTTGAGTTGTGGCATAATAGACTAGGACATGTTCATTGTAAAAGAATTAACAAAATGTCTAGTCTAGGACTTATCTCCAAATGTGGGGGTAAGGTGGAGAAGTGTGAGGTGTGTGCTCAGACGAAGATCACAAGAAAACCCTTTCATCGGGTCAATCGAAGCACAGATCTTCTGGAGTTGGTGCACTCCGATATCTGTAACTTCAAACATTTCTCCACGAAGGTCGGGATGAAGTATTTCATAACCTTCATCGACGACTTCTCAAAATACGCGTTCGTCTACTTGCTCAAGTCTAAAGACGAAGCTTTCGAGAAGTTCAGAGAGTTCAGGGCCGAAGCTGAACGGCAGACTGGACAACAACTCAAGAGGTTAAGGAGTGATCGAGGTGGGGAGTACAGGTCTCATGAATTCGTATCGTTCTGCAAAGAACATGGAATTATATGTGAGACTACTGCTCCATACTCTCCTCAATCCAACGGGGTAGCGGAGAGGAAGAACAGAACGTTGACAGAAATGATGAACTCAATGCTGCTAACCGTGGGTCTTCCTAAATGCTACTGGGGAGAAGCTCCATTGACAGCCACTTTTATTCTAAATAGAGTGCCATATGCAACTTCGGACGTAACTCCTCATGAACTCTGGTTCAAAGTCAGACCAAACTTGAATGTCATTCGAGTGTGGGAGTGTCTGGCATATGTGAAGCTCCCAGATCTGAAGATTCAGAAGCTAGGGACAAGGACTACGAAGGCGATCTTCTTGGGGTATGCTGAAAAAAGTGATGCTAGGAGATTTCTTGATATTGAGTCAAATCATATCATCGAATCTCGCGATGCTGAATACTTTGAAGACAAGTTTGCAAAAGACAAAAACATTGTTCTTTCGGACATTCCGGAAAATAATGTAGGTGCAAATGAGACTGAAATCTCATATGAGCCAGTAGTCCAAGAAGAAGCTGTTGTTGAGGAAACAACTCTTGTACCAGAACTCGCAGAGCCGTCAGCTAAGCGAGCGAGGAGACCAAAAGATTTCGGAGATGACTTTGTCACCTATCATGTAGAAGCAGATCCGCTTATCTATGATGAGGCAATAAAGACCAGAGATGCTATCTTCTGGAAGGAGGCAGTGAATGACGAGTTTGACTCTATCACCTCCAATAACACATGGGTGTTGGTAGATCTACCTGAAGGAGAAAAGTCCATCGGATGTAAATGGATCTTCAAGAAGAAGATGAAGGCAGATGGAACTATTGACAAGTTCAAGGCCAGGCTGGTAGCCAAGGGATTTTCTCAGAAACAGGGGATAGACTACTTTGACACGTACGCTCCAGTAGCCCGGATGACCACCATCAGGATGTTAATCGCTCTAGCAGCTATACATAAGTTGGTGATACATCAGATGGATGTAAAGACCGCATTCCTGAATGGGGAGCTGACCGAAGAGATTTACATGCAACAGCCAGATGGATTTGTCGTCAAAGGTCTTGAAGACAAAGTCTGCAAGTTGGTGAAATCATTGTATGGTTTGAAGCAAGCTCCCAAGATGTGGCATGAGAAGTTTGACAAAGTTATTAGGTCAAACGGCTACAGAGTCAGCGAGACGGACAAATGTGTTTACACAAAGTTCGCTGATGAAAGAGGAGTTATTGTTTGTCTGTACGTGGATGACATGCTAATCCTAGGTACGGATATAGGCTGTGTCACAGAGACAAAGAAGTTCCTCTCAACCTAGTTCAGTATGAAGGACTTGGGGGATGCAGATGTCATCTTGGGCATAAAGATCATCAGGACAGACATTAGAGTAGCGTTGTCATAATCTCACTACATTGAGAAGATGCTCACACGCTATGGGTATAAGGATCTTCCAGGGATCGATACGCCATACAGGTGTGATCAGAAGCTGAAGCCAAATTTAAGAGAAAGCGTCAGGCAGCTGGAGTATTCTAGCGTTATCGGAAGTTTGATGTACGCAACCACTGCCACAATGCCTGACATAGCTTTTGTCGTGGGAATGCTGAGTCGGTTCACAAGCAACCCAGGGGTTGAGCACTGAAAAGCTGTGAAGCGGGTGATGAGATATCTCAAGAAAACTCAGACATATGCACTGCACTACAACGGGTAACCGACAGTAGTGGAAGGCTTCAGTGATGCTAGCTGGTGTTCAGAGGTAGAAAGCGAGAGATCCACAGGTGGATATGTCTTTTTCTTGTGTGGAGCTGCTATATCGTGAAAGTCGAAGAAGCAGACTATACTCTCTCGTTCCTCCATAGAATCTGAATTATATGCACTTGAAACTGCAGCAGATGAAGCAGAATGGCTTCGGAAGCTCATGTATGATCTTCCAGTGGTTGGGGCTCAGATACCGGCGATACCGATATACTGTGACAACCAGGCGACTGCGGCGGTGGCATCAAATGACCTCTTCAACGGAAAGAAGAGGACTGTGCGGTTGAAGCACAGGACAGTACACGATCTTATCAAAAGAGGTGTAATTGCAGTGGTTGATGTTCGGAGTCAGGAGAACCTGGCAGATCCGTTCACAAAGGGCCTCAAGCGCCAGTTGGTCGATGACACAGCTTGTAAAATGGGCTTGAAGGCATTCTGATAGTGTGTCCTTGTAATCCTACCATAAAGTTTTATGCTATTAGTTCAAAGAGAAATCTACTAGGCATCTAACTTTTGGTTCAAAGGAGGATCACTGACTGGGAAACTATCAGGTAACAGTGGGTACTTGTTCTCTGGAACATGGAAGGGATACGGACCCATAACCACTGTTGTCTACTATGTATTTTTCTGCGGAAAAAAATAGATCCTGTGGAAGGTTGGCTTAAACGCCTTAATGAGTTCTCAGGCAGAGTGAATGCCTGGTGTGCTTTACAGGAAGCACGGTAGAGCAGCACTACAAGGAGTGAAACTCCATGCTACAGTGGGGTGACTCCACCGTGAGGTTCCCAGGTAGGGGTAATGCCTCGGCTTTGCAAGCCAAGTCACAGTGGCGTAGCACCGCAAATAGGCAGGTAGCCTAATGCTGTATGACGTAATTAAAGAGTTGTAGACAGCACTACAAAGGGGCGGATGGCCCCATGTTACAGTGGCACGACACCACGATGAGGTACCCAGGTAGGGGTAAAGCCTCGGCATTGCAAGCCATGTCGTTGCGGCGTAACACCGCAAGGAAGCCTTAGGCTTCATGCTGGGTAGTTTGGCACTACAAAGAGGCTTGTGACCTCATGCGACAGTAGTATGACACTACGATGAGGTTCCCAGGTAGGGGTAATGCCTCGGCTTCAGGCCATGTCATAGCGGCGTAGCACCGCAAGGAAGCGCAAGGCTTCATGCCATATCTCTTTAATAAAGAACTCACCTATAGTGTATGGAAAGAGATATCAGGCCGTCTCTTGAGGGTAAACTTGTAGACGCCCAAAATTATACACTGAAACCAGGCTGGCACAGGGCCTTTAATGTGCAGCCAGAAGCACACGTAACTACACTTTGTAAGTGGAAAGAATTACAATTTTGGTACAGAATTCAAGGCGTAGTCCATTCTTGTATCACATTGTTATTTAACCCATGCGGAAAGATTCAAGTCGTCAGCGACATCTATCCTAATGCAAAATGGACAGTTACTGTGGGGAACGCTCAACCCTGGACACATATATATGTTGTGATATGTGGGGGATTGTTGGTGCTTTCTTTACGTGGAGAGAGCTTGCTCTCAACATGCCTTATAAATTTTAGTCCCACATCGAAAATGCACCATGAGTTATCTCAACATATATACTTGGGTGTGTTGTTGAGAGATGCACATGGGGTGGTGACCCTAAGGAGGGAACCATGTGGGTGATTTTACAAGGAGGTAAGAATAAGGCTCCAAGGATTAAGCATTAATGCTTTTGTCATTCTCTTGGATTAATTCCATTTGGAGCTAAGCCCCAAAGGGGCTTAGCGACTCGGACTCGGACTCGGACTCGGGCTCATGAGGCATAATGTGACATTTTGTTGGCGCACTTTGCACTTAGCACGTCAGCAGTCATGCGGTCTTTATGCGGCTCATATGCGGCCATGCGATCTTATGCGACATGCGGCTCATATGCGGCCTCATGCGGCTCATGCGGCACATGCGGCACATGCGGCACATGCAGCTCATGCGGCACATGCGGTCCATGCGGTCCATGCGGCCATGCGGCCCATGCGGTCTATGCGGTCCATGCGGTCCATGCGGTCCATGCGGCTCATGCGGTCCATGCGGCCATTAGGCTCATGCGGCTCATACGGCACATGCGGTCCATGCGGTCCATGCGGCCATACGGCCCATGCGGTCCATGCGGTCCATGCGGCTCATGCGGCTCATACGGTCCATGCGGTCCATGCGGCTCATGCGGTCCATACGGCCATTAGGCTCATGCGGCCAGGCTGCTGCTGCTGCCGCATGGAGGGATCCGCTGACTGTGCAGATTACAAATCAGTTATGGAAAGGCTGAATCAATGCGATTAAATTAGATCCTATCTTTGTGGGATTTGAATTAATTCAGATCCTATTTTTGGGGGATTTGAATTAATTTCGTGGGATTTGAATTAAATCTCGTTGCTATCTTTTGGGATTTGATTCAATCTTTTCATAACTGAAGAGGCGGCTAGGATTTCCACCCTCTCTCTATAAATACTCTCTTCTGGCCTCCCTTGTGACTACTACGAAATTACAAGTCAGAAAAAGAGAAAGAGAGAGAGAGTTGCTGCCGCCATTGCAAGTCCATTCGAGGAGTCTGAACAGAGGTGATTTCGAGCGTTCCACAAGTTCTTCAACTTGCTGGTTCCTGGAAGCAGATCGTGTGGGGCGAATCTTGCTTTGAGCAACGGTGTTTTGACACCCCAGCTTTGTTCTTCTTCTTATCTCTCTCTAGTTTTATTGTAACTCGTTCTGTCCCAATTGCAACACGTTTGCAAGGAAGAACGAGAGATCTTCTCTTCTCTTTTTTTCCTCATTCGGATTGTAATTTGGCTATTTGATTTATTGTACCATCGTAGATCTTGAGTTTGATCACTGCAAAGTTTTGTGTGACATCTCAGATCTCGATTGCATCTGTTTTTCATCTTTGATCAAGCCCCGGGACCAACAATATATATAGTATAGCACACTCAATAATCGTATGCCTCAATTAAAGCCGTATGTCTCTAATCTTTATTTTTTTTTTTCCTACAAGTCGAGATCAAAATAGGAAGGCAGCAGCCAACCTAAGAAATCCCAAACCCAGCATAATTCTTTCATTTTTTTCAAGAAATCTTCACCAAATTAACTCTAGTTATCTATATTATTATAAAGCAGCTTCAAAACATCCGTTTAATCCGCTGACCAGACTGTTATGGTCAGCGAGAAAAGGTATAATCTTCTTGGCTAGGACGGTGGTCTTCGAACAACGGAGAAGGTGTGTTTGTGTGTAAAAATTGGGGACAGTAGACCCAAATGACATGAAATACAGCGTGCACGAAGTCCCGTATGTTACGTCAGACATTTCAAAAAGAAAAAAAAACATTCATTTAATATGTATATCATCAATTAATTAAAAATATATGAAAAAAATAATTTCGAAAATAATTTTTATTTATAAAAAAAATAGATATTATCTCTCTACGTACACATATATATATAACAAATTCTAATTAAAATTATATTCAAATATTTAAAATATTTTTGAATAATATATAAAACAAATTACTTTTACGTCCAACCCAGTTGAATTTACTTAGGGTCTGCTTGGCAATGGTGTTTTCACTGGTTTTAGGAGATTTTTAAGTCGGTCATTTATGAAGTGTTTAAAAACTCATGTTTGGTAATTTTTTTGAGGCACTCGTTTTGGTTGGCTCAAAGTCCTCCAAAAATTGGTGTAGTATAATTAATTTAAGTGCCTTTATAAACACCCAAAATCGTAGATTTTGAATTTATTTTATTTTATTTCATTTATATCCTCATAAAAAAATATATAATTATAACTACTAATAACCTGCCATATTTTCTCTTTTCATCTTTGTTTCTCTTCTACTTCCTCCAAAATAAGACTACTTCCTACAGTGAGTTTTTAAAATCTTATTTTTTTCTAAACTCTCACCTATCGTCATTTACACGATCATTCTTATAATGACTATTTTCATCCATACGATCATTCTAATAAATTCTATTTAGTTATTGCCAAAGTCGAATAATGTATGTTACACACCCATATAGATATCTTCAAAAGTCACGTATCAAAATAAATTCTACATCAGACAAGAAACTTTAGGAGAGCTTTCGTTTATAATTGAACGGCATATAGGTAATTTTATTCTTGTAAAAAAATTTTAGAACATCTCGTTAATAAATTATCCAGCATTAGTTTGAACTAGCATGGGTTGAACTTGTTCAAAAGCTGCTATTTAAAACTATCCAAAATCGAACATTTCATAACCGTTCATAATCGGTACTCTAATAACATCGCATGACCGATTATCCCAACAATTGCCAAGCAGATGAAATAGAAGATCAAAGCTGCAGGGATAAAAACCAAAATTGCCCAAGATATTATATATATATTATAATACCATATGACCTTGGAGCCAATAAGAGGGCTATTGTAACTTTCCGTGCAACCAGACCACTTCTCTTTTTTCAAACAAGCAAGATGCTTAGAAAATCTCCAGTTTTTTTTTTTTTTTATAGGCTTACAATGTTTGCAGAAGGAAAAAATGAACCGGTAGGAAGAAATTCTATAGCCTTCAACTACGTGTACTGCTTACATGTGCTACATGATTAATATTTAATACTTCCTGCAATTTCCTGGAAACATTCTTCTCTAGAGCTTATATATATACACACACAGAAAGAAAGATTCAATAGTGTGTTGTCATAACAAACGTACGATGAAGCTAACTTCTGGACTAAGGCTCTCATTTGTAGCATTTGGCCTGGCAGTAGCCACTTTGCTTCTCCTGATCTCTCGGTCGACGCAGCATGTGGTCTGCAGTTGCTGCAGCAGTGAGCTCAGTGACAAGGTGAGGAAGCCTAGCCTGTTCCTCCTGTTCAACCTCCTGACCGCTGCAGTACTTCTCATCAGTCCGAGACGAGAAGGAAATCTACAGAACTACGATGGCGCGGAAGATCATGTACTAGCCATGTCTCCGAGCACGGATGCTGGTAGCGGTACCGGTACGGATGAAGGCGATGGCAACCGAGATCGGCAGGACGTTGAAGCAGCAAGCACGGCCTGCAGTACTTCGATGGTGAACTTGTTACATGAAGAAGATGATGACGATGGTGATGGTTACGATGAAGACAGCGACGGCGAAGATGAAGACGTTGATCCTGTTGAACTGCGAGCTAGATTTGATGAGTTCATTGCCATTGTCAAGGAAGGGTGGATAAGGGAGAGGAGGAGAGAAAGCTTGATGCGCCCACCGTAGTATATCTGACAATCTCACTTCCCTTTGACGATCATGATTTTAGTGTAAGAGTGTAAGATATGTATTTGCATAGATTTCAAAAAAAAAAAATGTATTTGCACAGTGCCAACAGGGAGACGCTCCATGTATATTTGTAAATATATGCAGCTTTATATATATATACTAGTCATAACCCGTGCCCATAGGGCATGGTTCATTTAAGGTATTCCCCTTCAAAATCTTGGACCCCTAATTTTAAACGAACAATAATAATTTTGAGACCTCCATCAAAATATTAAATCCCAACCACTGCTGGATGTGAATTTTATTTGGATTTTCCATAAAACTCCACTCTCAATAATGCTCATCCACAACCATTATGAGGCCCCCATCAAAATATTAAATCCCAACCATCAAAATATTAAATCCCCATCTTTGGATTCCCCATAAAACCCCACTCCCAATAATGCTTTTTCCCATAAAACCCCACTCCCAATAATGCTCTTCCCCATAAAACCCCACAACCGTTGATTCACCAAGATTAAATCCCAACCACTCTTTATCTTGGCACAGTCAGCCCTAGGATTCAAAAACCTTTGTGTTTTGTATATATATATATATATATATATATATATATATATATATATATATATATATATATATATATATATATAAATGGCGAACTCGCCTCCACTGGGGCTCGAACTCCGACCACTTGGACTACATGCATCTCTCTTACCGATTAGGCTATATATATATATATATATATATATATATATATATATATATATATATTTTTTTTTTATATATATATATATATATATATATATATATATATATATATATATATATATATATATATATATATATATATATATATATATGTGGGTCCTTCTACAATACATGGGATGTATCAATACATCCCAAACAATTGCATTAAAAATACATTGAAAATTGTAAATGCATCTCTCTTGCCGATTAGGCTAGTATATATATATATATATATATATATATAGGTCCTTTTACAATACATGGGATGTATCAATACATCCCAAACAATTGCATATATACATTGAAAATTGTAAAAGTTGTTTACTTTGACTTTGACTTTACCTGTTACTTTGACTTCGACTTTAATCTGAACCATTGGATCAACATCCAATGATTCAGATTTGGAATGTATCGATACAAATTTTTACATTATATATATATATATATATATATATATATATATATATATATATATTTTTTTTTATATATATATATATATATATATATATATATATATATATATATATATATATATGGTCCTTCTACAATACATGGTCCTTCTACAATACATGTGATGTATCAATACATCCCAAACAATTGCATTAAAAATGCATTGAAATTTGTGAAAGGTATTTAATTTGGCTTTGACTTTACATGTTACTTTAACTTCGGCTTTATTCTGAACCATTGGATCAACATCCAATGATTCAGATTTGGGATGTATCGATACAAATTTTTACAAGGGATATATTGAAGAATTTTCCATATATATATATATATATATATATATATATATATATATATATATATATATATATTGCAAATGACCTCTAGCCTAGTGGTTTTCGAGAGATGCATGCGGCCCAAGTGGTCGGAGTTCGAGCCGAGTGGAGGCGAGTTCGCCACAATTAACCATTGCTTCAATATATATATATATATATATATATATATATATATATATATATATATATATATATATAAGAAAAAGATACATGGCAGGTCGTAAAAAGATATATGGCAGGTCGTCATCCCCCATCGTCATCTCCTCTCCTCTCCTGCTCCGTCTCTTTTCAACGGCGGCTCCGCCTTCTTCTGTCTGACGAGTGCATCGTATGGTGCACACTGTGTGCCAAATGTTGGGCGCGTGCGGAAGCGTTTGCCAACCCACCTGATCAAAATCAACCCCCGTCTAACGGACACCAAGCACAAGATAAAGACAAGTATATGGCGGTGACGTACGTCACCTAGACAAATCACAACCTTTAATAACTCAGATGAAATTATAAGATTGACAGAACTCACATTGAACCCTTTGCCCTAATAGGTTCAACCCTCTCGCCTCTCTCGAGAATAAAAACAAAAGATTACAATTGAGATCACTCACCAACCCGTAGCAATCTCCCTAACCGAAGTTGACGACTTCTCGATTAGATCTTCTTCTTCCTCCTATTTTGGATGGCGAAGTCCTAAGAGCAAAGTACGAACTTTCTCTTAGATTTTCTTGTGGACGAGCACCCCGAATCTCTAATTCGTGCCTCCACCCTCACCTCATATAATAAGATGAGAATTCTAATTTTAGGGTTAGAAAATCCTAAAAGTAGTACACCATTAGATCTGGCCGTCCACCAACAACCAACGGTGTAGATTATATCCCATCACCAATTATGGACGTCCAAATATGGTCAAATTAAATATTTGATACAAATTTGTAAATCTAATTAAATTTGATATTTAATGTAGATTTTTAAATCATATCAAATTAAATTTTTTACCATATTTGGGCTCCAAAATTTGCTCTTACCAAATCCAAACTGGACTCAAATAATCTCCTCCTCCAATCTGATGATAGGATGTTGACCCCATGGCTCCTCAACTGGACTCTATGCATGTCATCCCACGACAATGTTCCTGCTCTTCCATGCCACTGATCTCCGATCCCCCGAGCTGCTTTATATTTTCCTTTGTCTCCAGCTCCTCGACCGTCACGTCGACGCTGCCATACCCCGATACCAAAGAATCGAAAGTCGTTCCACGGACGTGATGCCGTGCGAACTTAAGTTGCGCTCGCAGAAGGCATAGTCATTATAAGGTTATCTGAAACACAACGTCTAATAGAGTACGCAGAGAAATTGAACAACACATTTGAAATGGAAGGAACATTTCTTTCATTAATAATAAAACATCATTTACATGACTCTATTACAATCGTTGCCACGCGGGTTTACAACATGACTCGAATTATAAAAGGAACGATGATCAGATAGTCGTTCCACACTCTACATCCCTTTTTTATACAACCAAACACTTCAAACACCTGGTATGGTGGGGTGTCAAGACATCTTCTTTCTGGACTGAATGTAGAGTCTTCAAAAGGGCAACTTCAAGCTTCCGAGCCCACGAGTAAGGCTTCAAAATATTCAAAGCGTCACCTTCAGTTCCTAGGCATGCCTTATTGGTTCGAAGCACCTGTGAAGAGCGAGGATCAGTACAACGTGTACTGGTGTGACTAATTTAAAATTTTGTGCTCTCATTTGGTTCAAGAAGTATGTTAAAATGTGGTCTTTCTAGCCATCCTAGTAAATTTGCATGCAAACATTCGATAGGCAAAATACCATAATAACGTTACAACTTACCTACGGCAGAGCATGCCGTTGGAGTACAAATTTACCATGTGCTTCCCTGTTCAATATCTTTCACAAATACAGTGTATGTTTATGTGAAGGTCACTAGTATAACAAACCAACTTGGACTATAGCCTTGGTTAGACGGCGATCCTTTCAGCGCAGTTGCCAGCCCACTGAAAGTTCCTGAATCACTTGTGCTACGGTTCAGCACAGCTATTATGTTTCCTCCTAGGTCGAATTGGTTCCGTGCCCCCCCCCCCCCCCCCCCGGGTTACCATTCGAGGAAACTCTACCTTGTGCACAAGTTGTCAAGTGACCGCGCTATACTATTTTAGTTATTCATGCACGATCTATGACTTTATAGAAAGAGGTAATTTCATAGGGGGTAAAGTTTAATGTAATTATAGGGAAGAGGATAGTTTTAACAAAATTATATGAAAATGGATGATACGACATTGGAGATGGCGCTAGAGGCCCCCCCCCCCCCCCCCCGGCGCCATCTATGATGTCGCCAGAGGACCCCTTGGTTCCATCTACGATGTCGCCGGGCCATCCCCTTCCAACGTTCCACTTTACTGTTTAACGTTCACATTTCTAACGTTCATATTTTTAACGGTTGGAGATTGCATCTATATAAACGAGGTAAATATGAGAGAATTTCATTCCCACTTCACTCTTTCTATTCTTCCTTCTACTTTTTATTAACAGCGCTCTACATTCTTCAATATTTTCTACAGATTAGAAGTTGTCCATTTTTTCGATATGGATCAGAGCCTAAGAATATTGTACTCACATGGAGGTTCAGTAAATGGGCTATCATACGAAGGCAGTTTTACATAACTTCTTTTAACCGATCGTATTAGTACATTAGATAGTCTACGAACTCTGATTATTAACTCTTTTTCTATTCGATATGAATTTATTTTAAGACATGTTTTTGTTTCTCATTGTTTGTTAATAGATTCTGATCAAGCATGGAATTTTGTTCTTGAAGTTAATTTGCAATCGCCATTTATAAGTATTTTTGTTACTCAAGTTTCTCCACCACTTGAATTGTTTTCAAGTCCACGTGCTTCTAATTATGAAGTGGTTGCTAGTTCTTCTCGACCACTTCAAACTCATGAAGAAGAACAACCAGTAGATCTACCTAGTAATGATGGGACATCACACTTGATGTCATTTACTCCTTTTGATGTCATTCATTTGGCTAGATATGCTTGGAGCCGGTATGCCTAAATGATATCATCTTTGTTTACAATATTTCTTAAATTTTTGCCTATTCTTTTCTTATTTTGGTGGCCCTACAGGGTCAGATGACTCAAGTGATCGAAATTCTAGGCACAAGAGGTTTGATTCCTGCTACCACTGCATCGGCTACTGCTTCGATCTCAATGCCTCCGGTAACGGCTCCTCCTTCGACCATAGCGCCTACTGCATCAGCTCCTACAGCACCAGCTTCTACTTCGACAACAACATCTCTTGTCACGCCAGCGACTCCTTCAGGCTTTGTTCCTATCTAGGACGTACAGCGGGTCATCAGTTTGGTCCTAGTCCAGTTACTTGTGCGGACAGCCGTCTCTGCCTCCACCACCTCCTCAACCATCAGTTTGATGTTGACGAGATTTTTTTGTTGTTGTTATACTTGATGAGTTTGTATGGACTTTATGGAGTTTATGTATCATTCGATATGTACGAGATTTGTGTATATATACTATATTAGTTCTGGATCTCGATGAGTTTGTATGGACTCCATTGTGTGATGGTTTTTTAGCAGGTTGTTTACCAGTTATTAGTATTGATGGTACATTTCTTTTATCTAGATACCAAGGTACATTATTTATTGCTTGTGCTCATGATCCTAAATATCAGTTATATCCAATTGCTTATGCTGTTGCTGAAGGTGAGAATACTGATTCATGGACGTGGTCTCTAAACTGTTTAAAAAATACTTTTGAAAGATATTTAGATCACTAGAGTAGATTTTCATTTATATCTGATAAACAAAAGGGACTGATAAATGCTATGCGTGCTATTTTTCCAGAATCATCACACTTCTTTTGTATTCAACATTTTAAACAGAATTTAAAATCTGTCACCCGGATTACAAAATTTCATCGAATGTTAGACTCTCTTGCTAGATCGTATAATAAAACGGATGCTGATTATAGATTTGAAATAATCAAAGCCGAAAATATTGACATATTTAACTGGCTTATTGGGGTGAATGATGGAAATCGTAGTTTTGAACACTGGATAGCTGCTTATTCTTCTCATCCTAGATTAGATATTTATACTTCTAATCTTGCAGAATGTTTCAATAGCTGGGTTAGGAATCTACGTGACAAACCGATAACATTGCTAATTGATGGAATTAGAGCAAAGATTATAACCCTTCAGGAGAAGAATAGACTCCATGCTGAAAACCTAGAAATAGGATTTTGTCCAAGAATGATGAAATCAATGGCAAGTATAAATAGACAAAAACATTACTTGCAAATGTTACGCATTGATAGTTGCTTATTTGAAATGTTAGATTGTAAAACTAGCCGAACCTATGTAGTACGCTTGAACGAGAGCTATTGTTCTTGTTTAAGATGGTTTCATACACTTATGCCATGTATACATGCATGTTATGCTTGTAAGTCTTCCAACTACAAAATTGAAATATTTTATTCTTCAATATTTTCTACTGACAAGTTGAAAAGTGTGTATATGTCGCATATGGAACCAATTCCAGTACCGTATGAGCTTGAAGCTACTCTGACGCGAGGACCAATTGGAGTACCAGATGTTAGACGCAAAGCTGGAAGACCAAAGAAGAAGCGCATCCCTTCAAGCAATGAATCTACAAGAGATTTGCGTTGTAGTAACTGTCATGGAGTTGGACACAACAGAAGAAAATGTACTAGTCAACCTATGTAGTAACTGATGCATTCAAGTTGATAAATAAAGATGTAATCATATGACAAAAAGAAATATGATTTACATTTTACATATTGAACACGAAAATAAATTCCACTATTTTCTAGCCAAATGTTTCCAAAGAGTTTTGCGAATACTGGTTCTACGCCTTGGACGCTCCAGTTCTGGGGCAACCACCGGTTCAGGGGAATCCTCCTGAGCTGGCCTTGGAGTCACAATCGCCTGGGGTATCTGACTTGGCCTTAGAGTCACAATCCGCTGGGTCTCTTGAGTTGGCCTAGGAGCGCTTGGAGTCGACAACAACTGTGTATATTGTTCCATCTCCGCAAACTAATTGGTAAAAGTAGGTTGGGAGCTGCTCTCGCCGGCGTAACCAGATGTTCCCTCGTCGGCATAACCAGATGTTCCCTCGCCAGTAGGTTGGTAAGATGCCCCCTCTCCATAAGGCGCCTCATCTGCAGAATAATAAAATGTCTCCTCCGGAGGATGATAGGGTGCCTCCTCGCCAGGATGATAAGACGACTTTCGGCTCTGTCTTTGACTAACATTGCCAGTTGGATAATCTGGAGGAATATATACAGGAGGCATATGGGGCGCAGGACCATACTTAAGATCTCGTTCCATACCCTCCAAAATATGTTGTGCTAGATTGAAAGTGCTAGCATAATCTCTATCGATAATCGCTTGAACCATTTCTGGACGCTAAACTTGAAAATATGTCAATTAATAAATGATAACTAACACAACGTTGTTCAAATAAATAATACTTACCAATTGACTTATGTTATCTATAAATCGTCGCATACTGCAGTCATCCACGGCTCTATTAGTGAACCGTATCTCTTCAAATGTGTATGCTCTGTTAGCTATACGTGGTGCTCCATACCAACGTCTGTATGTAATATCACCTAACCCTGAATCTTTTAAACCTGACATATAAGTCGACAATTACAACCTTAAAATTAAATAAGATATTAAATTTAAACTTACAATCTTCAGCAGATTGAACAGGTCATGACATGTTCAATATATTATATCGATCGGATCTCGTGTTCCATTCATGGAGATAACGTTGAATTCTAGAAAGCTGTCCACTTTTGCTGTTGCTTATATTGGCAGACGCATTAGGAATAGTTTGTACGAGACAGAACTGGCGAGGAACATGATCAGCAGGGTGGTACATGGTCTGATAATCATATAAGATGACCACGTTATAATGACTATTAGAATATGACATCCTTTGGATGTCGGGAGCATCGGCACGTATAATATACGGCATCCACGTAACCTATATGAGATTTTGTCAAGTCAATACATAAGCAGAATTAAACACAAATATAATATTAATTTTTACCTCGTCATGTGTTAGAGAGTCAAATTCGGTTCGATAGATCGAGACAACCGGATGTCCATAATGTGCTTGGTCCACCACATCAGTAGTCCAACGTCTACCTACTGGAAAGACACCTAAATCGTGGCTAATGCTAGTCACCGGTCTACCGATCGCAAAATGCTCATATGCCTAGATCTAAGTACAAACAATAATACAAAATTAGATTATGTTAAGTAACGTTAATACTCTCTAGAATGATAAAATACCTGTAGGAGTGACATGCATCCAGTTAAATTTTTGTTCATATCTTGTAAAGAGCTCGCAGTCACAAACTTTGTCAGAGAAGCATACAAGTAAGCCAAGACTGCGGCTCCCCATGCATAGCGTGTCGGGTGAACCAAATTTTCCAGAAAAGGAAGAAGTCGAACAGTAATCCGACATCCAGTTGCGTTCGGAAAGAGAACTGAACCACATAGAGCGAGTAGATACGCCCTTGTGCAATAAAATAATCTGTAAACGTACGTTACTATGAGTTCCATATTCTCAATATAAATACATTAATAAACAAGTGAAGTTAACTACCCGCTCTTCGTCTACGTTAACTGGACCGTTAATTATACGGTCTAGATCCATGAAGTTTTCGTACAACTAGTTTATAGTGACGTCGGATCTTGTGTTTGTATCTTCGGGCGGATCAATACCGAGATAACGTCTAATTGTAGTAGCAGCGCTTGGTTGATTATCAAAAAATATAGGCTCACCTGCAATTTTAAATTAGATTTCTATATAAAATTTTGTCCCAAATTAATATTTAACAATTATTTTACCTGTAATAGGTAACCCTAAAATATTGGCTACATCCAGTAGAGTTATGGTCATCTCTCCTACCGGCAATTGAAAAGTGTTGCGTTGGGGCTACCAACGTTCCACTAGAGAAAATATTAAATCACTGTCGTGCAACAAGAATCGAAGCTCATCTACATATCCAAAATCAAATACGTTAACTAAGCCCTTTTGATATGTATTTATCTCCCATGTGGCGTAGTTTGTAGCGCTACGCCATTGTCCACGTTCACGCAACCGTACGTCCGGCTTATAATCAAATAACTACAAATGAAACGAATGACAAAAATTAACTCTAATCCAAAATACAATAAAATAACGAATAAATATGAACTTTTGAAAAATTACCTCTCCGATAAACACCAATCATGATATGTGATTTTTTCGTTCTTGTTCTTCTCTTTCAGTCGTCGGCCCGTCGGGAATACGACCATCGTTTCTGTAGAAGCATGGAATTTCAGGACCAGAAATCCTATGCGCTTAACATCACATGCGCCAGGGAGCTCAGATGAAGTACTTGGCACAACAAAGCAAAAAACATAGACATTAAAAGAAGATTTTTATTCCATATAAAAGTCTATTACATGTCTTAAAAAGAGCTGTACAAAGAAGAATTTCTACAAAGAAAAGACCCTAAGTCTACAGCTAGGCGCAGCAACCACCACGCGCTCTCAAAACAAGCGCATCTCGCCATACGCTCTCAAACTGGCGCATCTCGCCGTGCGCTCTCAGCCAGGTGCATTCCTTCAGCAGCTCAGTTATGTGCATCCTCAGTTATGTGCATCCCTTCAGCGACTCAGTTATGTGCATCCCTTCAGCAGCTCAGTTATGTGCCATCCTTCAGCATCCCAGTCAGGCACATCATGAAGTGTCAGCATATGCGCCATCAAATGCTTCGACTAATGAAGCATTTATTGAGCAGAACGAGGGTGGCAATCAACCCTCTAGCTGGAGGAAGAGCTCTTCAAACCAAGGAAGAGAAGAGCACCGAAAATCAACCTGTGGCTAAAGGAGCAGCTTTTGACCCAACCAGAATAGGCAACACCCACTCTAGCGGGAGGAGTGTCACGCCCCGATCCGGGAAATCGTTCGTCCTTGCTAGATTTTACCCGAATCATCGTCCTCGCTGGGGTGTGATACCGCACGAGCCTGGAGTTGTGCTCGTGCAAGGCAAGATAACAGTTCACATAGTGATTATCTCAAATTCGTAACATAAACAGCGGAAGAAAATAAAGTATAACACAAGAATCTCTTTATTGATAACATATTGAAGATTACAAAGGCTCTGAATAGCCCAACATATATGCCAATTGGCTACAACGCTCATGATCTCTCTAGCTCACAAAGGATTACATTGTTCTATACATTATGCCTCTATATAGCCACCAAGTAGCCTTCGGCCGAACATCTCCATGTCGCAAGTCCGAACGCCTATACGGTAGCTCCTCTTAAACGCCAAGGACTCCATGCCTCGGCACGTCCAAGCCAAGCTCCGCCCCGAGCCGATCATAACCTGACCTGCACATAAACTAGTGGGGGATTAGTGCTTTCGTCCTCGCTTCGCACTGATCAAAACCCGCTCGCACCCAAAACAAACACTAAATCAACTTAGTGAGCATGTATCTTAATTTGGTGATCTTTCTATTTAGCCTTAGGATCGATTTTATGGCAATACTTAAACATAGCACATTATCATAAACGTGTCCCATTCCGTGTTCCTGCAGCAGATACAGTTAGATATAATCTGAAAACATAAACATAGTGATTCGTGCTCGTCCCGTTCCTCTTTGCCTAGCCTACCCTGGTTAAAACTTACATAAGCAATCATACGATTCGCGCAACCAACCAATCATAACCGAAACATATGCATAAGGGTCGCAGGCCCTACGCCTGCACCCAACTCTCATCTCAGCCCACCGGCCCTATCTATATGAAGGTCACGGTGTTTCGCACCGTAATGGACTTGGCATCTCATATGTGTAAGCCTACAATCACTTCGATATGGGTTGCTAGCCCAGTATCCGAAGGATCCCAAACTTACGGATATCATAGCTTATCACAGCACTGGACGGTCGCAATCCGTCCGAATGTTGTGCACCATAAATACCACACATAATTCCCTCCTAGGCCGAACGGTCCCGACGCCCCGGCGTAACCGTTCGAGGGAAGCCGTACCCGTGCACGGGCCATCCGAGTCCATTGACCATACAATACGCGCCATAGCAAACACACATAACATTCCAACCAAATCCTCCGTTTCATAAACATAGTCTCGATCCATAAATGGTTTTCCGTGCCATAAACGGTTTCCCGTGCCATAAACATATTCACGTCTCATAAACATAATCCACCATTCATATGGGGATCTCCATCGACGTTATGCCCTAACACATCCATATTGATGCACGACGCCCAACGGCTTAGTCATCTCATACTCATATTCAATGCATACCATTCGTAAGTTATACTCATAGCATAATTACCTTTTTACTTAGTCTTTTCGTAACATAAGTGCCCGAGGGCACGCTCAGCGCCGTAATCAATGTTCTACTCCTAGTGTTCAATGTTCTCGGAGGCATGCACGTGATGCATATCTCATTATCATCTGTCAATGTTCTACCATCATTGCCCTACTGCGACCCGTGCACTCGATGCACGTCGCTTCAATTGTTCGATTGTTCAATATTCTATCTTAGTGTTCAACGCATATTTAGACACTTACTCGCCGAGCCACGCTCGCTAACTCAATAACATATTATGCATACCATAACATATTTTATTTGACGTGAAGAAATAGGGAGAGAGAGTCAAGAACCCGCCCACCTTAAGCCGATACGCCTTGCCGTCTCGCCGATTGAAGCGTCTCGCTTCCATAACTCGATCGCATAGCTAACTCCCGGACTTAGCCATTCCTTTGAACTACTCGGTTGATTTGGCCTATCGCGCCCATGCCATAATCCGTAATCCAGCATAAAGGCATAGCCTGTACACCAGATCAACTAACATTAGCACTTGCTCAAACAAAACTTATCCTTTGCATCGATTCGATTCATAGATTCTAACCGACTCAAAGCTTACCTTTGGCCAACGTAACTCTCGCATCGATACTTCATCGGGTCAACGCAAACTCTTCGAGTCAACGACTCATCATAATGCACCGAGCGGAGCGGGGCATTACATAATATACCACTCAAAATCAGGTTCGTCCTCGAACCGAAACCAACACTTAATCCAAGTGTCTCGCCAGATCATTTCACGATCTCGTGCTACTTATCGTTGAAATCATACAACTTAGTTTGGATCATACACATATTTTAGGCGTCCCACCAATATATGCATTTCAGCCAAGCTCAGTTGTAGGATATCGAGACAACTAACAAGCTCAACTTAAATTCCTCAAGCACCAATTTCGTACTCGACTTAGTCAAATCTTAGCACCTATTCTCAAAATACTTCTCGTATGCATCATCCCATAACACGCGATCATCTTCCAAACATCTCTGCATATAACTTAACTCAAAACCGTTACTTCGATCCCATAAGTTTCTCGCTGACCACATAACACTCACGTTACATCGAGTCATTGCGCATCCGATCGCAACAATTCTCCACAATGCCTATTCATCCAATCGTTTCCTATCTCTCACATAGCTCAAGTCTTTCATCCTATCATTCATAACATTTGGCCTTAACGACATGGACTATGTCAACATGTCACAAATTCCTTCGTCTGCAATCCGTACTAAGTCTCGCACATAACTATCCATACGTGATTCACATTCTCTCGCTCTATCCATACATTGCGTCTGGGACTACCCCCGCTAGGTAACTTATCCAGACATCATGCTTAATTTCTTCCGACACAAGAGGTCCACTTGAGTCTACGATGCTCAAAGGCAACAATCTTTTCCGACCCAAGGTCTCTTACGATACACCTATCTCCGATACTCGACCGAGTATGAATCTTTTATTCAATCTTCGATTCAATCCCGACTAGTTCGTTTCGTAATATCGATAGCGCGCTCAACACACATAGCCTAACCGTTACTCAAACCAATCTACGACACAACTCTTAGGGTCGTTCTACTATCTGTTGCTCTCGCGCATTGTAAAATTCTTGTAATCGCCTTACCGTATCATTACGCTAAGCACGTTCCTCAACATCTATTCGATCCAACATAACTTTTCTTGACCACATCGATTCTAGTACTCGCTAACTTTCGAGACACGATACTTACACGCTTAGACTTATTCTCAACATGCACTACATCATCCTTCATCCTCGACAAAATCCTTATGCGACTTCATTGGGTCATCCTATGGGACTTCAACATTCACTTGATTTGGCGGTCAAGTCTTCTAGGGTCTTCTGCCCCGAAACTACGCTTGATAATTGAAGATCATCAACGAGGGATAGTTACAACGAACCGTGCTATATCCTATTACAAAGCCAAATCAATTCACGATACTTCCTATAGGACTTTACCCAATCCGACATACTTTACAAATCCGCAATTTATCTATCCCCCGCGCAACTGATGCGCCGTTAACTATTCGAATCACTCTTATATTACCGTCGACTATCCTTGCTGGTAGCATGACATCTACTCGTCTCAAGTCCGAGTTTACCTATCCGTGATCATAGCTCGACACATTCCGTACTCATCAAAACCATCCTCGAACAACTTTCGCATCAAACCATAAGTCCATATCAAATTTGCCACGCCTCGCAAGTTCGATCATCCCCGCTGGATAAATCACCATACCAATGCTCACGCGGAATGATCGCCCTAATTTGGCGTGACACATGTGCAATGCTGGAGTTGCACTCGCATAAGACAAGAATATCAACATTGTGGTTATCCTCGAAGTAATCCAAACACTTTCGTTTCCTTTCGAGTAACATCCATCGACTCTCAAATTCTCCGAAGCATTCCTACCGTTATTATCCAAACTGCCATAACTTAACTTGCATCCTATTCATCCAACAACAATGCTCAACATAATTTTCATTTATTCGATCAGAGTATCCCCGAGTTATTGCATATCGTCTTTGATACGCCTCAATACCATCGTCGATATGCATAACTTGAACATCTTCCTTTCTTATAAGCTCAAACTCGTTGCAATCATTGCCATTATCCGAACTCGAATACGAATCGAGTCTCGTTCTTATCAAGATCCATTCCGTTATAACTCACTACCAAAATCGTAACACAATTTCCAATTCACATATTCATTCTCATATCCCTAACTCGTACTTCCAAATCGTGCTACCAATTCATTGTACTAACCCAATTTTGTTCGTACGATTTCTTCGTACCTACTCAACGTAATCTCGACCGAGTCGACTATTTCCTCAATACAATATTTCTTTCGCTATGCTCCGTCTACCGTTCGACTTACACTTAACGAATCCTCGTCCGACGTATCCTCCGTGGATATGACTTCGCACATAATCGTTCGACTCAATTCATCGAAGCATACTTGCATCGACTTCTCTTAAATCATTCCCACTCGAGTCTCGGTACTACTTCGTCCGTTACGGACAATATATCGTAACAATACAATCATCTCGATGTAACCTATCGTAAGTCACCAACCGGCTTAACATAGCTATCGCTAAGTGGTATTCCATATACCACTCAGGATCGAGCCTATCGTTATCGACACAATACTTCGCTATACTTGCTCGCATAATTGGTATTGCATATACCACTCGAAATCGAGTCATTACTCGACTTTACACTCCGCATAGATCCGACACCTATCTTCCGATCAACTATCCCGTATGGTGATCCTTCCGATCCCAGCTGTAGCGTTTGCTTACTCGAGTTGGCACAACAACTGAACCAACATACACCATCGTTCACTTAAGTTGACATATATTCGATCTAGCCATACCATGGCGATCATATCGATCACACCCGTAATATTCGCTTATTCAAGCTCAACGCGATATATGGCCAACATACACGTTCGCCTACTCAAACTCTACTTAGCGACCATCTCGACTCGTACTATCACATCCGCGATCTTCCAGTCTCACTCGTTGTAATTCGTGCAACAACTCATTCTCGATACTTAAGGTCCTTGCTCAATCCCGTGCAACATATCGCTATCCATCCGCATAGCCATACAACACGCATTATACCATATCGACTCGTTGCACCGATACAACGAATGATTCACGACTTGCTGCACTCCGTGCAACCAATAACACATAACCGTTCTCATAGCAATATAACACGCATCGTCTCACATATCGACCCGTTGCACTTCGTGCAACCAACAACAGATATCTTCTCGTATCCCGTGCGACCGATAATACATAACTCCTCGTACTTCGTGCGACCAACAACACATAACTCTTCGCACTTCGTGCGATCAACAATACGCATATCATTGCACTTCATGCAACCAACGTCACCATATTCGTTGTACTTCGTGCAATCAATGACTCACAACTTTCTTGCACTTCAGAAAACCATAATCTCATAATCTGTTGCACTTCGTGCAACCAACACTCCATAACTCGTTGCATTGCGTGCAACCAACGTTCTCCGATGGCACCCGGAGATAGCGTGATAGTCACGACATACTTGTGGCAGACATACGTACTTAATATAGACTTGTTGTATGGAACATCCAATGTAGCGTCGAGCAGATCCATGAGCCATGCGGTTGCAGAAACAACTTAGAGTCAACTGAATTCGATAGCGAAGCAACTGAGGGTCAAAGAGATTCACGTACGGTCCAAAGGATGGAACCGCTCTGATACCAACTTGTCACGCCCCGATCCGAGAAATCGCTCGTCCTCGCTAGATTTTACCCGAATCATCGTCATCGCTGGGGCGTGATGCCGCACGAGCCTGGAGTTGCGCTCGTGCAAGGCAAGATAACAGTTCACATAGTAATTATCTCAAATTCGTAACATAAGTAGCGGAAGAAAACAAAGTATAACACAAGAATCTCTTTATTGATAACATATTAAAGATTACAAAGGCTCTGAATAGCCCAACATATATGCCAATTGGCTACAATACTCATGATCTCTCTAGCTCACAAAGGATTATATTGTTCCATACATTATGCCTCTATATAGCCACCAAGTAGTCTTCGGCCGAACATCTCCATGTCGCAAGTCCGAACGCCTATGCGGTAGCTCCTCTTAAACGCCAAGGACTCCATGTCTCGGCACGTCCAAGCCAAGCTCCGCCCCGAGCCGATCATAACCTGACCTGTACATAAACTAGTGGGGGATTAGTGCTTTCGTCCTCGCTTCACACTGATCAAAACCCGCTCGCACCCAAACCAAACACTAAATCAACTTAGTGAGCATGCATCTTAATTTGGTGATCTTTCTATTTAGCCTTAGGATCAATTTCATGGCAATACTTAAACATAGCACATTATCATAAACGTGTCCTATACCGTGTTCCTGCAGCAGATACAGTTAGACATAATCTGAAATATAAACATAGTCATTCGTGCTCATCCCGTTCCTCTTTGCCTAGCCTGTCCTGGTTAGAACTTACATAAGCAATCATACGATTCGCACAACCAACCAATCATAACCGAAACATATGCATAAGGGTCGCAGGCCCTACGCCTGCACCCAACTCTCATCTCAGCCCACCGGCCCTATCTATATGAAGGTCACGGTGTTTCGTACCGTAATAGACTTGGCATCTCATATGTGTAAGCCTACGATCACTTCGATATGGGTTGCTAGCCCAGTATCCGAAGGATCCCAAACTTATGGATATCATAGCTTATCACAGCACTGGACGGTCACAATTCGTCCGAATGTTGTGCACCATAAATACCACACATAATTCCCTCCTAGGCCGAACGGTCCCAGCGCCCCGACGTAACCGTTTGAGGGAAGCCGTACCCGTGCACGGGCCATCCGAGTCCATTGACCATGCAATACGCGCCATAGCAAACACACATAACATTCCAACCAAATCCTCCGTTTCATAAACATAGTCTCGATCCATAAACGGTTTCCCGTGCCATAAACGGTTTTCCGTGCCATAAACATATTCGCGTCTCATAAACATAATCCACCATTCATATGGGGAGCTCCGTCGACGTTATGCTCCAACACATCCATATTGATGCACGACGCCCAACGGCTTAGTCATCTCATACTCATATTCAACGCGTACCATTTGTAAGTTATACTCATAGCATAATTCCCTTTTTACTTAGTCTTTTCGTAACATAAGTGCCCGACACTACAACAAAATTATCCTTTAATGACGCTTGATAAGGGGATTTAATGACGGCTGATAAAGAAGCGTCATCAAAGTTCAGCAAGACTGTAATCTATGACGGTTATCTATAAAAGCGTTATTGATTGTCTCTCAATGGTACGAGCGTTATGAAAAAAATACAAATTTTAAGTCGAAATCTCGACTCTCCCGTACTTACTCCCGCACTTAAGTCGAAAAGTCCCTTCTCCCGCACTTACTCTCTTTCTCCTTCTCTCTCTCCTCCCGCTCCCCAACTCCCTTCCGCCCGCTCCGGCACTCCCGAACTCCTCTCAGCCCGCTCCCCGCTCCCGATCAACTCCCCTCAGCCCGCTCCCCGCTCCCCGCGCCCCAACTCCCCTCAGCCCGCTCCCCGCTCCCCAAGGTTTGTCCTAAATTATTTCTTTTTTTGTGCCCTAATTTTTGCCTCGACTTGATTATAGTAAAATGCCCTAATTTCTCCCCAATTGCACAGCAGCAAGCAAGCAAGCAATATCCCCTTGTTGTTCTTTTTCATTTGTAAGCTTCAGCTTAGGTTTTCTTCCCAATTGTACAGCAGAAGCGGCTCATCCGACGATGCCGACGACGACGAGAACGATGATGGTAGCATGAAGGGAAAAGCCACCGATGAAGACCTGTGCAATAAAGTGATTGATCTACTCGAAAGTAATTCTCAAACCCCTCTTTATTTATTTCATTTTTAATCTTCAGGTGATTTCTCTTTTTTCCCCTAATTTTAGATCTTATTCATATAGAACAGTTTGATATGGATCGATTCACAAGATATTCAAAGATTTTTGCACGGAAGCTTCACTGAAAATAATGAGCAAATAATTTAATCTCTAACAAAATTTAAGAAACTAAAAGTCGAATACCGAATAATGGTAGAAATTGCTCAATTTCGAATTTGCGATAAGCGATGAACAATCTGATTTTGTTCTTTGAATCTGAATATATGGTAGAAAGATTAGGTGAAAGATAGTTTAGGTAGGTAGGAAGTAGGGAGGCTCACGATAGGTGTCAAGTCATCCACAAATCCTTAATCCTGTGGAAACTCTAACTCGTACGTTCCACAACCCACCTCCAGAAAAAATCTCGGAATGGTCTTGGTCCCAATTGCATGGTACGGTACTCCTCTGTTGTCTAAGGTGTCGTCCTGACGAGTACCATGTCTTCAACTGACAGTGTCTACGACATGCTAAGATAACTTACTGCCAAATTATAGCAATCACACAACCAAATATCTATGCATATCAGAATATATACCGGGAATCGGCTGTGTAAACGGATCCTGTACTCTTGTCCTAGTCTCACTAGGCAAGGCCAAGGGTAAAATCGACATTCAACTCACTAGGCAAGGCCAAGGGTAAAATCCTTCGCCAGAAGAAAGATGGGTTCGATCTCGTCCTCAGCGATCTGCACATGCCGGATATGGATGGATTCAAGCTCCTGGAACACATTGGTTTGGAGATTGACCTACCTGTTATCAGTAAGTAACATGTAAGACTTGGATCCTCTTATCGTAGGTAAAAATCATGTAAGTAACATGCAAGATGTTGTGTGTCACTTGGTTATTTTGTATGTCACTCCCATATATAATTATTACTATTATTTTGTTGTTGCTGTTCTTGTTGAACATCCAGTGATGTCGGCGGACGATGCAAAGGATATAGTCATGAAAGGTGTTACTCATGGAGCGTGCGATTACCTGATCTACACAAATGGTTCAAGCAGAAAAAAAATGGTTTTTTTTTAGAGAATGACTCTTTGGTTTGTTTGGACGTGCTTCAGGTTGGATCCGTGACAGCAATATGTTTCACCTGCTTTGTTGTGAGATGTTTTGTGGTGAGTATCTTTGATGCTTAATTGAAGTTTCAAGCCAATTTCAATTTATAGTTCTGAAGAAACAAACATCAAGATAGCAATTCCCTATCTTCCAGAGTTGCATGCCAATGCAAATACCATTTCCCTAGGAGCAGCACCTCACTTTATGCCTTTATGGTTTCTCTTGATTTTTTCCTCCCAAAAAATCACTAGTTCTAGATTATGAATGGTAGTTTGAATGTATGAACTCTTTTGTTGTTCTTTAAGTAAAAAAAGAAAAAAGAGAATTATAAAGATATGCGTTACTACATTAGTTTGGAACACTCGAGGCTTTCAAGTTTGACGAATTCAGAAACCCTGCCGCTTTGCTTTGAGTATCCTTTTGATGCTATATTTACTCACTTCCCTTGTTGACATCAACTTTTTGATCCTTTACTTCTGGTCTGTTTCATTTATATAGCTGCATATACCCATCCTCATTCCGATGTCTGGACAAGATGCAGCCACGTGTCAATTGAGGAGCAGTATTAAAAATTGCATTAGGATCACAGGTTCCCATCCTACAAAAAATGCTTCATACATGACCTTATACAGAAATTTTTATGCACACTAACGAACAAAAGTTCAACGTATCATATCTATAGGACTATGATCATTAGCTGGACAGCTCCAATATTCCCGTGGGCAAATTATTTCCATTGAACAATGTTCTGTTCAGCAATGAAGAGACTTTAATATACTTGTAGGGGGCAGGGGGTTAATTCAGTAGGATCCTATATGTGACCTTGTTAGAGGAACATATGATTTTGGACCTCGTGTGAACTGCATATTCTTCTAATGTGCTGCAGATCTAGTCCCAATTTTCCTTTTGTTTCTTTATTTGCGAAAGACTTGTAATGGAGTGTAGCAGAACAATTGCAATTCATGTTATTTTTAATATCTTTGTCATCTAATTGCATTTTTATTGCAGGTTGGATTATCTGCATTTGATTTTGATGCATCTCTGGACGTCCTGGATCACCCACTTCTGAATCTCGCCTTCTACATGGTAAATTTTGTGACATGATGGTTTGTAAGCTTCTATGGACTTCATCCAAATTAGATGATCACTTCAGCTGATTGAAATTGTGCATTGTTCCTGCTCATCGTTCTGTCATACTAGATTAATAGAGTACTAAATTAGGTTAACTGTGCATTATTCCTGCTCATCGTTCTGTCATAAAACAGTCATTAATTAAGAACCTTTACTTAAAAAAAAATTTCTCATATTTATCTCCTTTCCTGCAAGCTTGTTTTCCAGAAAGCTTTTCATCATAGTGGTCTACATGTACAAGTTATATCTCCTACCATTCTTAAACTTACATGTGCCTGGAAAAAGTTGCATATTTGCAATCAAGCAATTCCCTAGAGCCTGCTTTGATAGATTTAGTTGCGCTCTATGTTGGTTATATTTGAAGATATTATCCTGGTTGAGAATTGTACATCTCACATCCTTCTGCAGGAAACTTGAGGTTCAGTATGGTAACTTTGAATAGTTATCTCTAAGAAGATCAGTTACTCCAAGAAAAGTGCATTGTCCTTGTTATCTCCTTATGTAACATGTCTCAGTTACGATACGGCGACACCAAAATATACAAAGAAAAAGAGTTGTTGGTTTGTCAGGCCTTGTTTCGACAAGCAGTGGGAGAGGGGATGGGAAACTCCTTCTGTGGAATGCTCTGAGAGGAGAACTAGCTGCTGATTTAAATTCCATTCATCGGTAAGTTTCTATCTTACATTGAATGTATATATAGATATTTTCAAGACCTCTACTATGTCGTTCTCAGTACTCTAGTGTTTATTTGGACTGAACTACATAATGTTCAACGACCATTTGCACCATTTAAGTTTATTTCCCTTACATGTTTCTTGTGCTCTTGCCACAAAATGAATGATCTACTATTGCTGTTTGAGCAAGTTTGTATGTACTTGTGCACAATTTGAAAACTTTGAATCCATGTTTCAAGTTAGAATTAATTTATTGAAATCTCCTGATTAGTTGTCTGTATATGCTTAGTATATCTTTTGATTCCTGCTGTTAACTGACTGAACTGTACCACTAACAATTTCTTGTTTGCTAATGTTCTAAAATGGCACAAATGTATTATTTGCTACTAATTCTTAACTTCTATCTACTTCTAAACTTATATATTTATATTTAGCTACTTTTTTTACCGTGCGAAGGCTGTAAGCAGGGAGCCTCGTGACACTGTGACTATTTTATTTTACTACTAATCTAAATTTGCACATATGCAGTGACACTGTGACACTGTGACTATTTTATTTTATTTTACTACTAATCTAAATTTGCACTATTTTATTTTACTACTAATCTAAATTTGCAAATCTGTCATGCCTGATTTGCAACCAACACACTTTCTTCTATATGACCTTTTTAACCTAATTGTATAATCACCATCTGTATAACCATAGTTTTTTGTGTGTAAGATTCTGAACTTCAAATATATTTTTTTGTGTATATGAGAGGCCTTTCACTTGCTCACTAGAAGATTGCCATGTTAGCTACCGACGAAAAGACCATTTGAACGGTCATTTACTCACTCATCAGAGCGAGCCCACATCAGATCTGGAAATCACGTCGAAGCCATCACTCACTGCCTACATCCCTTGGCTGAACCTCTATTCGAAGCCTAATTTCGACTCCATACAACTTCAGCAGCAGCAACAACAACAAATCAAGCGGTTCTCCAATCTCAAGGTCAGATTTTGGGTCCTTTTTTTGTTCGAGTGCTTGTTTTCTTATAATTTGATGAAGATTTGGGTGAGCAATTTGGGGATTATCTATCGATTATTTTTCATGGATAAGATATCCTTAGAAAATATCCAAATGGTCCTTTCTGGGTTTTGTTTGGGGGCACAAGCACATTGCTTAGGTCATTATCTGGGGAAAATAAATGGTTGCGCTACTTTGCAAGTTTTTTAGTTTTCATGAAAGAATATGTTGATATATAGCAATAATCGACATGACAGAGTACTCTGGGAGCGTACAGGTATTGTCCATTCTATGTCGAGCATGCCGTGGCATGGGCATGGCACACTAGTGTCTGATAGAATCAGTACTGTTTTATGTATCTCAACGTTGGACAGTCAAGAACAACATGTCCGAAAAAGTGTTCAGACATACGATATATTTGAGCACATTTTTTTGGATATCAACAAATTTAGTTTGCCTCATCACATTTTATTCCACTGCTATTAGTACCATCTCAGTTATGAGATTGTGAAGTATGCACCGGTACATGGACACACTCTAAGTTCTCTGTTAAAGGAAACATCCAAAATTATAAGTATTCTTTTCATAACAATTGTACGTTTTATTTCACCAAGATAGAAATTATTTGGACTCTAGAGATCACTACTTGATGTATTTGGGCTCTGATTTCTGCAGTTAGGAAGTACAGGAACCTAAAAAACTTTTTTTTTCTACATTGAAGAAGGCAAAAGGAGGGAAGGCTTAGTTTCATGAATCCAAATGCTGAATCTTGCCATTTTTTCTGTTAACCTGCATTTTTCTAACGTAGGTAAATTATTTTGATCTTGAGGTCTGAAATTGGATTATTTCTATCTATTTAATTGTCGTGTTCACCAAAGTTGTTGCCTTCTGCAGCAACCTAAACTTGTTGCGTAATTTTATTTGTGATTCAACTATAAGGGTTTTTTCCAACTACCATAAGTTGTTGCCTTCTGCAGTAACCTTTATGTATCTGTCACTTTATTTAGGACTATAGTATTAATTGGGTACTGGCTAAACCTTGTTTTCATCCTACAATTTCATTCAAAAGGTATGTTGGCTAGAGCCAATGTCATGTGAGAGTTTCTTTCCAAATGGTTTTTTTAGGAGCCTGAAATAGTTACTAATCAGAACTGTTATGGATTTTCCTCTTAATGTGTATTTTTAATCAGGACTTATACATCATTCAAGATCCTATAGTTACATATATATACATCATTATATCACATTTATTAAACCTTGTTTTATCTTTTGCAGGGTACATGTGCTGTGGACACAGGTCTTCATGTGACTAAGTTGTATGTTATGGTGTGGGATATATGGATAGTTTTGATGTAAAGTGTACTAGCTATATTGGATACTGATCTATAGATTTTTGTGAAGATGTATATATATATGGCCTGAGAAATGTAGAATGATAGCTAAAGTGTACTCTATTTTGAGACAATGGAATGTACCCTATTTTGAGACAATGAAATGGAGATTAATGTTACATTTCAATGTTTTGTTGTGAATATGGTTCAAATTAAGTGGTTGTTTTCGAATTGAATTGAGCAGGGTTTGGAATGTATAACATGCAGTATAGAGCGTTATAAATGTTATACAAATGCGCAATCATAACGCTTTCAAAATATCCTGACTTCCAACCATATTAAATATTCATAACGTTTTTACATAACTATCCATAACGCTTTGAAAATAGAACGTAGTAGAAATTCAATCTATTAATGACGTTTTCGGACGATTTATCTATAACGCTTTGAAAAACATTTATAACACCCGATTTTAGAACGCTTGGATTAAGAAAAAAAAGCGTCATGGTTCATGATTAATGACGGTTTTTAGCCGTCATTAAAGGGTATTTTTGTTGTAGTGCGAGGGCACGCTCAGCGCCGTAATCAATGTTCTACGCCTAGTGTTCAATGTTCTCGGAGGCGTGCACGTGATGCACATCTCATTATCATCTGTCAATGTTCTACCATCATTGCCCTACTGCGACCCGTGCACTCGATGCACGTCGTTTCAATTGTTCGATTGTTCAATGTTCTATCTTAGTGTTCAACGCATATTTAGACACTTACTCGCCGAGCCACGCTCGCTAACTCGATAACATATTATGCATACCATAACATATTTTATTTGACGTGAAGGAATAGGGAGAGAGAGTCAAGAAACCGCCCACATTAAGCCGATACGCCTTGCCGTCTCGCCGATTGAAGCGTCTCGCTTCCATAACTCGATCGTATAGCTAACTCCCGGACTTAGCCATTCTTTTGAACTACTCGGTTGATTTGGCCTATCGCACCCATGCCACAATCCGTAATCCAGCATAAAGGCATAGCCTGCACACCAGATCAACTAACATTAGCACTTGCTCAAACGAAACTTATCCTTTGCATCGATTCGATTCATAGATTCCAACCGACTCAAAGCTTACCTTTGGCCAACGTAACTCTCGCATCGATTCGCATCGATACTTCATCGGGTCAACGCAAACTCTTTGAGTCAACGACTCATCATAATGCACCGAGCGGAGCGGGGCATTACAAGGAGGAGCTCTCCCAAACCCCAAGGAAGATGATCGGAGCACCGCAATTCCGATCTACGGCTCTTCCAGCATAACGGAGACGAGGCTCGAGCATCCCTATCTTTGGATGCAACAGGCACCTTCCGCCTGCCTTAGAAGCCCTCGACTCCGACTTTTGGATGTAACAGTCACCTTCAAGTGCATCAATGAAATCATTGCGTCGCATCTTCACCTTCGGGAGCATCTCATCAACAGAATGTACTCAGGCAAACAAGTTTATTTTGGGAGGACGTAAGAGAACGAGAAGCAAACTCTCTCCATGCCACTATTTATAGGCCGAGCAAATCAAACCCATGCGCCAAGTGGCTGGCTCTCCGAATCCTGTGCAATAAATTTGCATTAATGGTGATGAACCTGACGCTTCGAATTCAGCCAAGTCAAAAAACGGCTATTTAAAGCACTCGAAGAACGTAACAGTCGGGCCCATAAAGACGTATCATGCAAAACAGATGTGCCGGCCAGACTGCGCATCATACTGATGCGCCCATCAGATCCAAGTGCCTCATAAGGATGCGCCCCCATGCGTCCTCATGCGCCTAGTAGAACGCAGATCGACGTGCCCACTCAACAGCCCATCACCTGTCAAGAACATTAAATGCTGAAGTCTGACAGAGTTGGCAGCACGTCCCCCGAGGACTGAACAGTTGATAGCTTTTTCAGAAGACGAAGCGTCGCCGACGTCAGCATCATCATTGCTCCCCTTCGACGGTTACAAGCCACGTGGCCGCCCAACCATCTCGCATGCGCCACCGCAGCCATGCGCCCAAATCTCTGCATGCGCCTCAAAAGCCGTACGCCTCAGACTTTTCTCTAATCCCTAAAGATAGAAGCCAAAGTTACTGCTGAAGCCCTGCATGCGCCTCAAAAGCCATGCGCCCCGACTGGTTCGTGACTCCTAAAGGTTACGAGCCAAAGTCTCCTCACGCGCCCAATCCCAGGCGCATCCTATCAGATCACTCCCCACCAAATCCGAGATCTTCGAGCCATAGACCTACGACACGTGTCCTTTGACTTGATACAGTCTATAAAGGGGTGCCAATCACCCAAGATCTCAGCAACTGAAAGATCCTCTCCATTGCTATGTGTCAGCTCGGCCGCAGCCCATAAAGGCAACCGGAAGGGTTCAACTCCTCAATCAGAGCGTATCGTCTATGCGCCTCCATCAGCAATCACCACGTGGCGTCCCCGCGTACAGGCGCATCCTACATATGCGCATGAGCAGCCAGCCTGCAAAGCTATAAATAGAGGGATCATTTTCTTCTTACACACACACATCACACAACCACTGATATACATAAACAGAGAGGCAGATACAGACACTCAACGTTTTCTTCCTCTCCGCAAGCTTCGGCACCCAGAACAACTCAGACCTTCAGAGAACCGAGAACCGTCGTCAGATCGTCAACGGAGTCAACGCATTACCACTCGCTCCATCGGTACAAGGGACCCAGATAAACAAAAGTGTACTACTAGGACTACGTCTAAGTCCTACATTGTAACATTGTTCTGTTTGTAATTAAAATTTACAATCAAAAGATTTTAATGGCAAACAAGCTGGCGACTCTGCTGGGGAACTCTTTCTCCTCCACCGAGAAAGTTGTGTCGTAATCCGACGACGTGAAGGTGGGCTCCTCCCACAAGATGCTGGTCATATGCCTCAATCAACAGGCGTATGAGGAGTTCATCTTTAAAGGCAGTACGAGTCCTTCGAAGCGGCTGCCGAAGCCGAAGAAGACTCGCCAAGTCTGGGTGCGCAAGGTCGACGCCTCTGGCACCACCATCGAAGGAGATGCGCCAATGCAGCCTTCCCTTCCTGCTGACGTCCTCAGCAACCAAGATGCGCCCACCGGTGCAGCGAATCTCTCGGGAAAACGTGCGGCTGACCACATTCTCCAGCCATCTCCCTCTCAGGCGAGGAAGATGCGTCGACGGAGCAGGGGCGCAGCTAATACCCCGTGTATCACCACTGATGCGCCACAGAAGGTCTCTGTCTTTGACAGACTCACTCGCTGTAGTGGCGAAGAGAATCTGGACTCTGAGTACTATACGCCCCAGCGGGCTGGTACAAAGAAGTCCAAGGCAGCACGGGCCATGCGCCTCAAACGTGCTATGCCGGCAGCAAATCAGAAGCATGCACTCACAATCATGTGCGCTACTGACGGTAAGCTGTATAAGGTCGACTCGGGTGCTTCTGCGTCAAAAATGAGTCGACCTTCAAAGTCCTTGTCTCACTTGGGCACATCTGTGGCGTTCGTAACCAAGTCGAGCAAGGCAAACTCTGTGGTCTTGAACTCCCGTGCCTCCACTGGTTGTGCCTCTGAGGTTCGTTCAAGTCACTGTAAATATTGCTCCCCCACTACTGATCTAAGCGCCTGTTTGGTATTGGATCAGGGGGCGCAGCATTCACTTGACCACCCCGGCGCTTGGCCTTGCCATGCGCCTGATGGGGGTGCGAAGGTGGCACTCTCCTCCAATGATCTGCGTAACGTGATCATCACAAACGTCGATCAGGAGAGTCGGTTGACAAGCACAATACGCCCCTCATAGGGCACACCTGTACTGTAGTCACCATCAACTGCTGTTGCAAGACAGCAGTTCCACCAAGACAGTCGGTGTTCCAGCGGCTGCAATCATCAATACCCCTCCGACGTCGCCTCGAAAAGAAGGAGGAGCCAGAACTAAAGGTTGCTTCATGCAACATAATCTCTAACTCCTCGTCAATCTGAAGGGTGACTGGCAATTCCTCGTCCTCGTCCAAGAGCCAGCCGAGGAAAACCAAGACAACTGTTCCATCCTCCGGAGTGTTTGAAGGCCCTCGGGGGAGAAAGAAGATCTTGGAGGAAGCTGGGGGTAGTCAAGCCCTTGTTGATCCTCCTTTTGAAGACAAAGATGTCCTCCAGAGCACAGCTGGGGCGGATCTTCATTCTGGAGACGAAGTCAGCCTCCCGGACGTAGCTGGGGGTAGTCTGGCCCCTGTAGACATGCGTCTCGAAGACGAAGAAGTCCTCCAAGACAGGACTGGGGGTAGTCAGGCCCTTGTGGATGCTCCTGAAGATGAGGATGCCCTCCAGAATGTAGCTAGGGGTAGCCAAGACGAGGCTCCGGGGGAAGTTTCTCTTTTACAAGAGAGCAAAGCCGAAAGTGAAGCCTCAACTGATCCATCTGACTCTAGCCGTGTCATGACAGTATACATGACTGGGGTGATGCCGAGCCTGATGCGCCGCCAGCAGACCTCGTCCAGCTCATGGATACCCTGGAGGGAGGACTCAAAACCCTCTCTGCCTCCATGCAAATACTGACTCAAGCAGTGTTTGAGATACGGTCAGCTTTGGCCAGGGCACCGTCTACTGGTCCTGACCCCGGGGCCAATGGAGAATCAAGCGTACCCCTTCAATGGGTATCCTTGGATACAAATCACCGTGAGGCACCTCGGACGTCAGAGCCCTCAAATGCTCAACTCCAGGCGGTACCACCTTCCCCGACTCCCAGCTCCACGGAAGACGTGGTCGAGATGATCAGGGACTTGCGCGAGCGCTTTGAGTCAAAGAATAGACAAGATGAGCGCCAAAAGATGGGGATCCCCCAACCTTATCACCTTGAATGGAACAAAGTGGTTTATCCTCCTAAGTATAAACCACAAACACTGACGCCATACGACGGGAAGGACTCTCCACGTCGTTATCTGACGTACTTCCAGTCTCAAATGGGACATCTTTCGAAGGAGGACGTACTACTCACCAGCATATTTATCGGGGCACTGAAAGGAGTGGCGTACGACTGGTACTGCAGTCTTCCAGATAACTCCATATCTTCCTTCGACAACTTGACGCGTCTCTTCCTCGACCGTTTCAACGACGGCGGGAAGGACATGACAATGGCGTCCCTCATAGAGATACGCCAGAAGGAAAAGGAAACAGTTCGAGTATTCATCGAACGCTTCTGACAAGCCTGCTTCAGACTGCCCCCGGGCTTGCCAGAACATGCTCTCCTCTCCTCCTGCAGCATAAACATGCTGCCTGCAGTCAAACTCTGGCTCAACTCTACTCCTTCTCCCGACTGGAGTTCCTTGATCATCGAAGCAGAAGCAGCAGAAAAGAAGGCGTCCAATGCTCGCCTTCTGGGAGTTAGTTTCCCTGCCTTTGAGGACAAGGGGAAGCGGCCTGTAGCCAACAACCCCAGACGAGAGACGAAGGTGAAACAGGCGTTGACTGTCAATGCCTCCAAAGGTGCATCAGTACCTACTCAGAAGCCTCCACTTGCACCAAGGCCAAAGAAGGTTTATTCTTTCAACGATGAAGACATCCTGCAACTCTTTGAGATACTGAAGCAGGATGACAAGATCAAATTGTCGGACCCGAAACGTCCCGACGAGGTTAGAAAAGTGGACAATCCGAGGTACTGTCACTACCATCGGTTTGTCGGACATCCAACTAAGGACTGCTACGTCCTCAAAAACTACATCCAGCGCATGATCAATGCGGATGTTATATCCGTCGACTACGAGAAAAAAAACGGTCTCGGCCAACCTGGTGTCACTCCAATTTGGCACCTTACCGCCAACCATAACACAAGATGGCGTCGTCCCCATCCCTAAGGCGACAATGGAGGTGGTTAACTTACCACCTACTCGTGACAACGTGAGTGGACTCATCCCACTCACCATATCTTGGGGAGAGGTCTTGTGGGTTCACCCTGATCTCGTCTTCGAGGTTATTCAACCGGAGGTACGCTCTGCCTCCAAAACTAAGGGCAGGAAGATCAAGTCTTGCCGTATGGTCTCTTCCTCTGCGGAAGAGGCACTTCCTGTACAGACACGTTCACATCAGAACGCCCAACCTGACGAAGCTATCGTCGAGGTGGTGCCTCCTTGCACCGTCCCTGCTGCCCAGGAAGAGGGCCCATCTAAGCCTCCAGCAGCCAATAAGCAGAAGCATGTAGAGGCCCGTTTCGACAAGCCTCTGCGAAATGAGAATGCTTCGGGGCTAGCCAAGCTCCACAACTTTGACATACTGGCACAACTTGCCAGTACTCATGCCCGCCTATCTCTGTTTGAGCTCCTTCGTCTTTCTAAGGACACTCGTGAAGCTCTCTGTGAAGCCCTGAAGGATGCTGAGTCCTTCATCAGTCAGGTCAAGCGGCCTGAGGATACTCCGACTACATATGCGCACTGTCATTGTGCGGATGAGGTTATCCCTAACATAACCTTCACCCAACAAGACATGCTGTTCAAGCACAACCGACACAACAGGCCGCTGTATTATACAGGGTATATCGGTTCCGTCAAGGTGAAGCGGATTCAGATAGATTCGGGGTCTTCCCTCAGCATCATTCCGAAGACGCTGCTCTCAACACTGGGGATCCCAATGTACCGACTGGTGCCTTCCAACACAACAATCAGTGGCTTCAATGCTAGCAAAAGCGAGCTGCTGGGCAAAATACGGCTAAAGTGTCATATCGGTAACCTCAGAACCGAGGTAACTTGCTATGTCGTGGATGCCGATGTCAACTACAACCTCCTACTGGATCGTCCGTGGCTGCATGAGTACATGGTGGTACCATCCATACTCCACCAATGTATGAAATACGTGTCCACCAATGACATCATCCGGACGGAGTTCGCGGACATTGACCCTTTCAAGGGGGTTGAAGCCTACTTCACTGATTCCACCTTGTACAAGTCACCCGACGAGGAGGAAGCCAATGATGCTGACGATGAAGCAGAAACGGCAGCAGAGCCCGACATGGAGCCAGAGATGATTCCCGACGCTCCTTTAAAAATTTGACTCAAAGGGAAGCCGCCTCAGACGTTGCCTCCCATGAACATCAAGCTACCTGGAAAAGCACCAACTGCTCCAGGTAGAACACCTACTGAAGCTCCCTTGAAGATATGGCTCAAGGAAAAGGTGCCTCAAACATCGGCTCCCCTTGTGGCAAAACTACAGGGGAAGGCACCAATCACCGAAGGCGCAGTTGAGGCACCTCTGAAGGTGCGTCTTAAAGACAAGCCGCCGCAATCATCTGTCTCGTCCCAGCTGTCGGAGAAGGCCCACATAGCCCTCTCGGACCCCAAGATCAAAACTGTGGTGGACTCTCCCGATCCAACACCACTACTCACAGATGAAGAGCTATGAAAATATATCTCTGCTGATGTAGATGCACCCTCTCTGGACAATGTAATCTCGCAGGACAAAATCTCGTATTTCATCAATAATAGAGTGTCTTTTAATTATTCTAGTCTTCCACATTGGAATGCCATGTATACATTAGATAACGCTCTACGGTCATTGTAAACACAAATAACGACCGTCCATCTTGCAAATCGAGTTGTCCCGTCCGAAGGGGTTTGTTTTGTAGTCCCACCGCAAAATTGAGACGAAGAATCCATCATCTTCGATAAAGTCAAGCGTCATCAAGACCTCCTGCCACCCGAACAAGAACCAGATACCGGCAGAATACAAGTCTATCGGTACACGGACAAGGCAAAGTACTTCATCCAAAAGATGGATTACGACCTAAAAAGCAACAAAGGCCTGAACTACGGCAACGGTCGACGTCTTCCTCTCCGGCTTCCAACACCGAAAGGAATGCCGCAGGACTACTATCATCGAACTCGACGGGGGGTGGGCTATGTCACGCCGCCGTCAACTCCAGAGAGTTCGGAGGCAGAAGAAGTAGAGCATTCTCATTCATCCGAAGCATCAACTTGGGATTCCGATACCAGTATCGGCTCAGTCATCAAGAAAGTGCTATCAGTCAACATGACATCTGCACAACCTCAAGAAGATGAAGGCGAAGACCAAACGCCAGAATTCTTCGAAGAAGAACCCTGGGCTCAACGCCTAGGAGAATAGTGGGAGTTTCATTTTGAATTACGCAAACCCCCTACCGAAGACGAAGTCGAGGAGATCGACCTTGGGGATGGATCTTCTTCCAAACCCATCTTCATCAGCAAAATCTTAAAAGGAGAAGACCGGGAATCTTTAATACAGCTGGCTAAAGAATATATCGATGTCTTCACCTGGAGCTACGAAGATATGCCGGGACTTGATCTCCAGATCGCGATGCATAGGCTTAACATCTTACCTGATGCCAAGCCTATAAAGCAACAACAGCGACATTTTTGTCCTGACATCATGAACGCTATCGATCAGGAGGTAGACAAACTCCTGACCAGCGGGTTTATCCGTGAAGAACAACACCCGGATTGGGTGGCCAACATCGTCCCTGTCACCAAGAAGAATAGGAAAATACGAGTTTGTATCGACTTCAGGGATCTCAACGCTGCTTGCCCGAAGGACGAATTCCCGCTTCCAATCACCGACGTGATGATCGACAATACATGTGGCTTCGAATGCATGACTTTTATGGACGGGTATTCGGGCTACAACCAGATCAAGATGTTCCCCGATGACGTAAAACACACGTCATTCAGGACTCCGAAGGGGGTTTTCTGCTACACAGTGATGCCCTTTGGCTTGAAGAACGCAGGTGCTACATACCAACGAGCTATGAGTACCATCTTCCGTCAACATCTTCGTAAGACAGTTGAATGCTATGTTGATGATATCGCAGTCAAGAGCCGTCTCAAAGGTGATCATCTACAAGACTTGAAGACAGTTTTCGATCTCATGCGAGCACATCAACTCAAGATGAACCCCGCTAAATCCTTCCTTGGGATTTCTAGCGGAAAGTTCTTGGGTTTCATTATCATGACGAAAGGCATTTATGTCGATCCCGAGAAGACCAAAGCCATCCTTGACATGGACCCTCCGAAGAACCACCGAGAACTTCGGGGCCTGCAGGGGCGTCTGGCATACATCCGGAGGTTTATAGCAAACCTTTCCGGAAAATGTCAACCCTTCACCCAGCTCATGAAGAAGGAAGTCTCTTACGTCTGGACAGAGGAATGCCAAAAAGCTTTCGACGATATCAAGGCTTACTTAACGAGCCCGCCAGTCCTAGTGGCACCCGTCGCCGGCAAACCATTTCTCCTCTACGTCCGTGCCATGGATCATTCCTTCGGCGCTCTGCTGGCTCAGAATAGCGATACAGGCTATGAGCAAGCTATCTACTACCTCAGTAGAATACTGATCGAGGCCGAACACCGGTACAACCCCGTTGAAAAAGAGTGTTTGGCTTTGGTATTTGCCATCCAGAAGACTCGTCATTATGTCTCGGGCCAGACAATTCATGGCATCTCCCGAGTTAATCCACTCAGAGTTCTCATGACGAAGCCAGGGTCATTAAACTCCCGGCTAGCCACGTGGGCAATCCTGTTAACGCCATACAACATGGTGTTCGTTTCACAAAAAGCCGTCAAGGGTCAGGCTCTGGCCGACTTCTTAGCTGCACACCCCATTCTAAAGTCTTCCAGACTCTACGAAGACATTCCGGATGAGGTCCAAGAATCAAACGTCACCGAAGAAAGCTCCGTCTGGCAGATGTTTTTCGATGGCGCTTCAAGAACAGGCCCCAAAGGCCAAATCATCGCAGGAGTGGGGGTAGTCCTAGTCTCCCCCGATCAGCTGGTCATACAGCGTGCCTACTCCCTTTCGAAGCCATGCTCCAATAATATTGCCGAGTATAATGCGTTCATCATGGGACTCCAGCTGGCGCAACAGCTGGGGGTGGATCATCTGAAAGCCTATGGCGACTCAAAACTCGTCGTTAACCAGGTCAGAGGGCAATACAAAGTTCGCCATGAAGATCTGATTCCTTACCATGAAGTTGTATTGAACATCATTTCAACCTTCACCAAGTTCTTCATCGAACATATACCTCGTTTACAAAATTTAGAGGCTGACGCTCTGGCTGGCCTCACAGCCTCATTGGCAGCACCCTTCGGGACTCAACACTATGTCATGGTAGTTGGTCGAGACTTGGTCTGTCCTAAAAACAACCTATACTCACAAATGGCCCATGCCATGTCAACAAGTGCTGGTGTTAATGTCCGAGACTAGAGGTTCCCATTCATCGACTTCGCTGTCTACGGAATTCTCCCAGAAGACCCGAACGAAGCCGTCTCGGTCAGGAGGCGTTCCCTTCGATTCTATTACGATACAACTACTAAAATGCTGTACCGACGCTCCTAAGATGGACTTCTCCTTCGATGTTTATCCAACGAAGAAGCGGCCGAAGCCCTTCAAGAAGCTCACGACGGAACTTGCGGGGCCCATCAACCTGGCCCTAAGTTACAGGATCGACTACGACACATGGGCTACTACTGGCCAACCATGGCAGCCGACGCTGTCGACTATGCTAAAAAGTGCCATGCGTGCCAGCTTCACGCTGACTTCATCTATACACCGTCAGAACCACTACATCCTACGGTCGCCTCCTGGCCCTTTGAAGCCTGGGACATAGACATTGTAGGACCGATCACCCCTCCTTCATCAAGGGGACACCGCTTCATCTTAGCCATCACCGACTACTTCTCCAAATAGACAGAAGCAGTTCCACTGGCGGAAGTGAAGAGCTCCCGGGTGGTCAGCTTCATCAAACACCATGTCATCTACCGTTTCGGGGTACCTCGGAGGATTATCCATGATAACAGTCCTCAGTTCATCGGCCATGTTTTCAACAGATTCTGTGACAAGAATCGTATTCAAAACGTGGCATCAACCGCCTACAATCCGACAGCAAACGGATTGGCCGAGGCATTCAACAAGACTATAGTCAGGCTACTCAAAAAGGTCGTGTCATCCAACAAATGCGACTGGGATGAAAAGCTCGACGAATGCCTTTGGGCCTACCGCACAATGGTACGGACCCCGACAGGCAATACATCATTCTCCCTGGTCTACGGGAGCGAAGCAGTACTGCCTCTCGAGATCCAGATACCCTCGCTCCATGTAGCGATCACAAATCAACTAACATAGGAAGACAATCAACGTCGCCGTCTACGAGAATTGGAGGCACTTGATGAAAAATGTCTCCTAGTTCAACAACGCATCGAACTCTATCAAGCCCGTATATCACAGGCTTTCAACAAGAAGGTCAAGCAGAGGACTTTCCATGTAGGCGACCTGGTTCTGGCAGTCAGGAGGCCGATGGTGTTGACTCACAAGACACTAGGAAAGTTCGAGCCCAAGTGGAAGGGACCTTTCATCATAGAGACGGTATACTCGAACGGTGCTTACCGCCTCGCCAAACCCAATGGGGACTTGTTCATGATGCCCATCAACGGTAAGTTCCTAAAGAAGTACTACTCTTGACATCCTTCAGACACGTACTTCTATCTTCACCCAACAAGGGAGTTTGTGGACCCAATCATCGGGGCTCACGTACAATTCCCTTCCACAAAATCTTACGCTTCCGGAACCCAGTTGTTCCGTGGCGTTCTATCCTCCAGTAGAAGGACAACCATGTCCACATTACCTCTGAGTTGTTCCCCTACGCCCTACAAAGCGGAATCTTACGCTCCGTAAGACTACGCTACATGTTTACCACATCCACATTACCTCTGAGTAAACATCCCGTACAGACAACCCCTGCGTTGCCGTACATTTATCGCAGAACTTCTACGTCCACATTACCTCTGAGTAGTTCTGCGTATCCCCCAGAGTTATTCCTACCACGTCCATAACACCTCTGAGTAGGAAGATTCCATCATTTGGATCCCATATTTGTCACGTCCACATCACCTCTGAGCAAACATGTCGGTTCTTTCGAACTTATTATCTATACCTAAAAACTAAAGGTGCACAAAAGATAATAGGTCCACACAAATCATCAAGTTCATGACAGCAAAAATGAACACACCACAAAAAAACTCTGTATTCTTTATTCAAAAGTAAAGGATTACACCCCCAGCAAGAGTTGCAAATTACACAAAAAGAAGAGATTACAATCCCTAAACATCCCCGGGGTTGGCCGAAAGCTCTTCAATTCGACGCTTCAAGTCTGCCGCCCGAGTCTCTACGGTCGCCAGGACCCGGCGTTCGGCTTCTTGACGTATCCTTTCTATAGCCTCAGGAGAAGTGTCATCCTCATGCTTCTCGTCCAACTGTTGCCGTTGCTGGGCCAGGATAAGAGCCCGGCGGGTGAAAGCTGTATCGTCCTTCTTAGATGCTACATGTTCAGCCTGGACTCGCTCAGCATCTAATAAAAGTTGGGCCCGCTGGTCTTCAAGGAGGCGAATCTTGGCATCAACCTCCGCTATACTAGCACCCAACGCAGCTCGCAACTCCACCTTCTCTTGCATGGACTGAGATAGCCTCTCCACCACAGCCTCAGTTTCAGCCACCTCGCGTTCCCAGACACCCACGGTAGCCTGATAAGAGGACTCAGTCTCAGCGATCAACTTCTCCTTTTCCGCGTCTATCAGGGCGGAGAGATCATTTCGCTGGATATACTGAAACTCAGAAAGCAGCTGGTCCAACTCAGCCACCGAGGCCTCCAGAATCTCGGCCATATGATCATGGCCCTGGTGGGAACGTATCAGACTGATGTGAGGAAGTGCCAGGGTTTTTGCCGTTGCGAAACTCCCATTGGCATCCATCACTGCCGATACACCCCTCTGCAGCATCTTATACACCGCCTCAATAATAAACTTCACATACTCATCTGCATCCGCCAGCACCTGCGGTGTTATAGCAGGAGTTAGAAGAGCTGCTCTAGACAGCGGACCGGAAGAAGGCCCGCCGACGTCAATCTGGGAGGCTGAAATCTCGGCATCAACGGACTCTTCCTCAACAGGGGCTTCACTACTAGCCCGAGAAGCCAAAATAACAGAAGGAGCCGAGAGAGGCGTCGATATCGTACCCCAAGTAGAAGGAGCAACAGAGGGTTCCAGGAAACCCTTATCTTTCTCAAGCTTGGAAGGACCGCCGATGTTAGGGGCTACCGCATCCGTCCCCAGCACTCTATCAGCAGGCCGTACGGGACATTCCCCCTCCGACAGAGCAGCAAGATCAGCACTTGTTTCCTGACTCGGCTCCCTTGGAGTCAAGATCGACGGACGAGTCTCATTTTCACCATCAAATCCCTCCGCAGGGATAGAATCTGTCGCTACCTCCCGGTCGGCAGCCACCTCAGCCTTCGCTGCTGAGTCTGGGGTAGGGCTCGGCAACGCTGCAGCCGACCTCCCCTCATCATGACAAGGAGGGGAATCAACCCTCTCCTCTGTTTCAATCACGTCTGTTGCCCCCGCAACAGGCTTATGCATCTCTGGAGGAACGTCATCTGAAGACGACGAACTCCACTCCACTTCCTCAAGCCCCGTCTCTGCTGGACCCTTAATGTCCAAGGCCCCCACGGTGGCTTGCACCATCTCGGGAACTGCAACATGTCACTGTAAATGCTCCCAGGACGGAGAGTCCGTCAGGTGAAAGAAGGCCCAGCCCGTACAACGGTCAAAGTATCCCTCTGATCGGAGGTAGAGTCGATCTTGATGATGCCTGCCACCGCTCCCCCCTGAGATGGGATTAGCTCCCGAGACATCCTCCTCTTGGAAGCAAGACGACAGAAAGCCGTCAAAGGCCATTGACGCTCAAGTTGCTTAACAGTCATATGCACCCCCTTTGCTGTAAAGAACCAATCTTCCTTGACCTTTAACACCTTTGCTTCAATAGAAGTAAGGCGGTCCCCAAACAGGAACTCAGGCTTATTATCAGAAGTGGCAGATTTTAAAATGCCACGCTCCATCATCCGTTGGAGGAACCCATACCGTTGTTCCCGGATTTGAGTTATTCTTTCGGGAGGTTGATCCAGCATAATGGCAGCTTGGGCAGGGTTTATCACCTCCTCATTATAATCCACCCCCATCTGACAGAGGGCAGCGTCCAGAAGCACTTCATTCAAGAGCGGGACAGTCATCGACACTGGTGGTCAACAAGAGAAGGCAAAGATTCAGAGATGTTAGAAACAACAAAAAAATCTGAGTCACGTTCTCATCAAAAGCGCATAAGGCTCAGGCGCATCTGAAAAGAAGCTTCGGCGCATCATCAGGGTCTAAACCCATGCGTGTCAGCAGTGGAGCTTTGGCGCATCATCAGGGTCTAAACCCATGCGCGTCAGCATTGAAGCTTCGACGCATCATCAGGGTCTAAACCCATGCGCGTCAGCAGTAGAGCTTCGGCGCATCATCAGGGATCATCAGGGTCTAAACCCATGCACATCAGCCGTGGAGCTTCGGCGCATCATCAGGGTCTAAACCCATGCACATCAGCAGTAGAGCTTCGGCGCATCATCAGGGTCTAAACCCATGCGCGTCAGCAGTGGATCTTCGGCACATCATCAGGGTTTAAACCCATACGCGTTGGCAAAAAAAAACCTCAGCACATCATCAGGACTCAAGGTCCATGCGCGTCGGCGTATGTGAGTTCTAAAAATGACACAGAAAGATATGGTAAAGAATGATGAAACCCACCAATCACCGTCGGCCGAACGTCGACGGGTGGCCGGAGGACATCATCTGCGGCAGCCTCTACAGGCTCTTTCCCTTTGTCTCGTCCTCGGCCAGCACCACCGCGAGGGATCTTGAAAGAAGAAAGTTAGGGTTTTTCAAGAGAAGAACTCTAAAAAAACAAAGCAAAGAGAGGAAGAACTCTTTCTCCCTCCATCAGACGCCTATTTATAGGCTCAGTCGCACGCGTGAACCGATGAAGTGTGACCTCAGCCGCCGCCTCGGGTTCTGTGAGGAGATAACTATAAATAAATCCAAAAAGATTATCATTAATCTTTTTGGTTATCGAAGCGTTATCATTTATATTTACTGAGAGGAGCATGCGCCCCATCACTGATGCGCGGAGTAATCATGCGCCCGAACAGTCATGCGCCCCGTTGAAAATGCCACCATGCTTCTTATTCAAAGTATTCCAAAACTTGGTAAAAAGTTTCGAAAACTTTGAAGGGGGTCTTGTAGAAGCATGGAATTTCAGGACCAGAAATCCTATGTACTTAACATCACATGCGCCAGGGAGCTCAGATGAAGTACTTGGCACAGCAAAGCAAAAACATAGACAGTAAAAGAAGATTTTTATTTCATATAAAAGTCTATTACATGTCTTAAAAAGAGCTGTACAAAGGAGAATTTCTACAAAGAAAAGATCCTAAGTCTACAGCTAGGCGCAGCAACCACCATACGCTCTCAAAACAGGCGCATCTCACCATGCGCTCTCAAACAGGCGCATTTTGCCGTGCGCTCTTAGCCAGGCACATCCCTTCAGCAGCTCAGTTATGTGCATCCTCAGTTATGTGCATCCCTTCAGCGGCTCTGTTATGTGCATCCCTTCAGCAGCTCAGTTATGTGCCACCCTTCAGCGTCCCAGTCAGGCGCATCATGAAGTGTCAGCATATGCGCCATCAAATGCTTCGACTAATGAAGTATTTATTGAGCAGAACGAGGGTGGCAATCAATCCTCTAGCTAGAGGAAGAGCTCTTCAAACCAAGGAAGAGAAGAGCACCGCAAATTAACCTGCAGCTAAAGGAGCAGCTTTCGACCCAACCAGAATGGGCAACACCCACTTTAGCGGGAGGAGGAGCTCTCCCAAACCCCAAGGAAGATGATCGGAGCACCGCAATTCTGATCTGCGGCTCTTCCAGCATAACGAAGACGAGGCTCGAGCATCCCGATCTTTGGATGCAACAGGTACCTTCCGTCTGCCTCAGAAGCCCTCAACTCTGACTTTTGGATGTAACAGTCACCTTCAAGTGCATCAATGAAATCATTGCATCGCATCTTTACCCTCGGGAGCATCTCGTCAACAGAATGTGCTCGGGCAAACATGTTCATTTCGGGAGGACGTGAGAGAACGAGAAGCAAACTCTCTCCATGCCACTATTTATAGGCCGGGCAAATCAAACCCATGCGCCAAGTGGCTGGCTCTCCGAATCCCGTGCAATGAATTTCCATTAATGGTGATGAACCTGACGCTTCGAATTCAGCCAAGTCAAAAAACGGCTATTTAAAGCACTCAAAGAACGTAACAGTCGAGCCCATAAAGACGTGTCATGCAAAACAGATGCGCCGGCCAGACCGCGCATCATACTGATGCGCCCATCAGCTCCAAGCGCCTCATAAGGATGTGCCCCTATGCGTCCTCATGCGCCTAATGGAACGCAGATCGATGCGCTTACTCAACAGCCCATCACCTGTCAAGAACATTAAATGCTGAAGTCTGACAGAGTTGGCAGCACGTCCCCCGAGGACTGAACAGTTGACAACTTTTTCAGAAGACGAAGCGTCGCCGACGTCAGCATTGTTTCACTTAACAAAATACCTGGAAATCGGATTTTGAAAATAAAACGAGAAGAAGTACAAGAAGTACAAATTTGATTCTGGGAAAGTATTGCTATGGAAGTCTGATCTATAAATAATCACTTTGTTCCTTGGACCATATGATGATGATGAAGATCATTGCTTGAAGTTGAACAACCGGAAGAACTAAGTCACCAGAAAGGTATCGACGTACTTGGGCACTGATGGCGAGGCCGAATGCTTTCCTGCTTTGCTTCACTCTGCTCTGGAAGAAAGGTTAAAGAAAAATGCTCTCAAAAATCTAAGTTCTGATCTCTGTATTCTCTCCTGTCTCTGTCTGTCTCCCTCTGCGTGTGATATGAGAAAATAAGTCTATTTATAGACTTGGGCTCTTGTGCGTAAAAACTCAGCAAAAGTTTCGTCTTTACGCCAACAACCGCCACCCACGACCAAAGTCATCCTCTGTATACGTTGACACGTGTCCCATCATTTCATTAAGAATAGGATACACGTACACACGTTCTTCAGGATGTGTGGCATGAAAGCCATGTAGGCAAACCACGTTCCAAGCTGGTCGGAAAGAATAGGGCGTCAAAATAACCCCAATGTACTCTGAGCGTAAAGCAGTAGACTAGGCGTAAAATAGCCCCGACATAGACTTCCCGCGTAAAGTGGTTGTTAAATAACTTTGAGCGTAAAAGTAGCTCAAATAGACTTTACACACACGTCAACTGTTGAGCGTAAAAGCTCGTATAGTCTTCATGTGTAAAAGAAGCCATAGTGTGAGCGTAAAGTAGATCAATCCACATACTAAACGATAACATTGGTCTCTGTGTAAAAACAAATCCCTTTGAATTCTGTGATATATGCCATCATTAATATCTCCATGTCAGAGTTTGCATTAAATGCGAGATTTGACAGCTTTGTCCAGCGTAAAAGTGGCTGATCTGTCCTTGGCATAAAATCATGGGTGTAGACCCGAGCGTAAAATGATCTGCCTGCTTTAGGCGTAAAGTGATTAGCCTCGTCTTTGGCGTAAAGTATTTAGCCTCTCTGTGGTGTAAAGTAGATCAATTTGAGTGGAATGATCTATCACATTGACTCTTTCTTTGAAGCACTTTTTACGCTCCTACAAGACCCCCTTCAAAGTTTTCAAATATCTCCAAAATTTGGAACACTTTGAACAGAAGCGTAAAAATTGAGTTTTGACCAGTCAGCGTAAAATTCGGGATACGCAACAGTCATCCGCGTAAAAGCGGGGACATCCAACAGTCGGCATAATTTCCAATAGTGTCGGTCAACACTTAACCGTCATAATGAATTTCTTTCTCGAAACTTTCGAATGCCTTTTTGCTTCCCCGAGTTTGCATTAATAATGGGCAGTTTCTAACGAGGAATATGAAGAGTTGATTTAATTGTATAAATAAGAAGAAATTCTTCACTCTTGTCATTCATCCTCATAGTGACATGGCACCAAAGAAAGAGACGGACAAAGAAAAGGCTCCAAGCTCTAGGATTGACATAGAGACGGAGATCGAGCGAGCACGTAACTTTATAGAGTGCTTTGGACTGACTCCAGCGATCTTCGCTCGTATAAATGGTGGTCCTTCAACTGCGTACGAAGGATCAGGTGATGCAGATGCATTTCTCAATCTGATGCGTCGTTCCGGGATCCACAACATGCACGAATTAGGTGCCTCCCTTCGTCAGTCCAACGAAGGAGAGAAGAAATAGTAATATTTTATGTAGAAGTGTCGTGACACTTCAACTTGAATAAGGGCCTTGGTTATGAGAGTTTGAAGGCGGCAATGGCTCTGACCATCAGGAACGTTGCTATGTTCAATGATGCTGGGAGAGCTGCAGCATTGGAGAAAATTGTGGAGGGCCTTGAACAGCCGATCAGAGAATATCTCAAGCTGTCACGTGAGACTGTTAAAAGTCTCATCCAGGAAGAATATGACGCCTTAACGGCTGATTATCTTGCTCGAGAGATCACCTATAATGAAGCTCTCCATGAACATAGTATGATGGTTGCTAAAGAGAAAGCCTTTTTGGCTGGAATAAAGCCCGCACTGCATAGTCATAGAGTAGCTTATGATGCTTTGAACATAGAGATTCAGAATAAAAATGATAAAATCTAAGAGGTCGAGGCTGAGTTGGCTCGCTTGAAGGCTGAGAGAGAATAGATGATCGAAGCTCGAAATCTGTACCTCACTCAGAGCTCCATTTTAGAAGAACAAGCCTTCGGGGCTGAATCAACCATCAGAACCCTTGATGAAGCCAAGGATAATCTGATAATCAGCTTCGCTGGACTTTCTTGTATTTGTACTCCTGAAGCTCGACGTGCTGAAGCTACTAAGAAAGTTATGAGCTCTCGTGACAAGTGGCTAGAAGAACTACAGAAGTTGCTTCAAGATGTTTCTGCTCCACCTTAAAAGAGCTCATTGTCATCTTTTATCTTATCCATTTTGTAGTGTTTCCACAAGAAATGAATAAAATATTTATTTTGTGATCCTATCATTTATTTGGAATTTAAACAATAGGTATGAGATAGAAAATACTTATCAGAGGTAATATGGACATGACAAGTCTTTTAAACTCAATACATTGTATCTATCCAGAGGTAATATGGACATGATAGATAATGAAATCGCATTTTCTGTTTAGAGCAAAATACTATCAGAGGTAATATGAACATGATAGTATGTAAGAACTCAAAGAAAAGTAGATTAATATCTATGCAGAGGTCAAATGGACATGATAGATAGGAAACTCCAGCAAATTTATTCAGAGGTTATAAGAACGTGATAAATAATAAATTCAGCTTTCTATATCAACTGATAAGATGGAAGATAAAAATTTCTCTCAAAAGAGATGAGTAATCAGCTTAACCAAACTTTGGTAGCTGGGGATTAAGAAGACAGGTATCATGAGCATATATGTCCGATATCGATAAAAGAAGTGGATGACCTAACCTATTTTATGGGAAAGGAAAGGAGGTCAACTCAAGAATAAATCCTAATGGAAAGTTGAAGATACACATTCGAATTCATCATATGAGGAACGAGATATATCCGATTCGATGAATTGGTTTTCTTCTGAATGGGATGATTGTGAGGAATTAGAAGAGAATTCTTCTTGTATATCGTCATTAAACATATGGGATGGATCATATCCCAATCCATGACGAGTCTTCTGGTAAAACGGATTACCACATAATGGTAGTCGTCTACCCTTGCCTTGATTGAGACCTTGCATAGTCTTTAAATCATATCCCATGTTCTGGATAATCTTGATAGATTGTTGACTATACTTGTCAATTTGGATTCTTCCTTTGTCTTTATCTTTCAGCTCATCTGCCTGAGCAACAGGGATATTTCTAGCCAGACCAAATATGATTTGGCGCTTGTTTTTCTAATTAGACGAAACCACGAAATAAGATTCTTCGTGACGTCTAAAAGTTACACAGGCTTGTGATAAAGCGGCTACAGGTAGAAGATAGGGAGAAGATGTCAGGAACCTTTGAGCATAAGGTCCAACATCTACGTGAGGAGGAAAAGAATTTTCCTTATGATCAATGTATAAGGTTTCTTCTGGCTCTATGTCGCCTTTATATTGATGACTTTGCTTATCCGAAGATAAAGTCATTCTTTCAATAAACTTGACAGCCATATACTCGAAAAGGAAATCTTCATTGATATCAAAGAGTACAGAATGATCAATATTTACATCATTTACAATCTGATTACTACGCTTCGGATTAATCAACAGTGGACCATTATCCATCTTCTGCGTAGATTTGCCAAGATTGACAATCAATGGTGGTTGTGGATCATTCATACAAGAAGTACGCCCTTTGACCTTGATCATAAAAGGTTGAACTTGGTTCTTAGCAGGAATATTTATTGATTCCTCGGATGAAGTTTGAGTTCTTCCTTTAACCTTGATTATCAAAGGTTGATCATTGACAGGTTGGGATTGGATTCGTCCCTTAACTGTGATCTTCAAAGGTTGCTCTTCTGGCGGATCTTCATTAAGAGACTGATCCTCAGTAGATGATTGATCCTCAGCTATGTCTGATATCTCTTTCATATGCTCTTGTTTATAAAGCCTTGAATCAGAAAAATAGGCTTCGATACCCTTGAAAGGATTGATATCAGCAAACTCAGTCTTCACAACACCTTGTGAATCCACATACTTGAAGCATTGGTGGAGAGTTGAAGGCACGATATTATGCTCATGTAACCACGGTCTTCCAATGAGGATATTGTAGGATACGTCTGAGTTGATAACATAGAAGGTTACCATAGTTCGGAGATCGCCAATCTGAATCTGCAGACGAATCTTCCCCAGCGGTTTACTCTTGCCAGAGTTAAAACCGACTATTGTAGTACTAGTGTAAGTCAAATCACTAGTAGGAATCCTCAGGGGTCTTAGCATACTCTGAAGAATTATGCTAATTGAAGACCCAGGATCAATGTAGATCCTGTCAATTTCAGTAGATCCAATATATCCAGTATAGCACAGAGGCCTGTCATGTTTGTTATGCTTCAACAGCATATCTTCTTGTGTAAAGGTGTCACGACCCGCACCCACTGTGAGGGTACGAGAGCGTAACAACGCCCAGCCTACACCACAGTGTCGGCGGTAGAACGCTGTTCTAAGTCATGAACTATAACTAACATAATATAAATGCTCTCCATAAGGAGGCCAACACAGAGGTACAACTCAACCACAATCTAGAGATAGAATAAGGCACGATAAAATAGATAAGAGAATCCTCAATCGAGGTACAACAGAAACGAAATACAAGTCTCAACATCTCTATAAAATACAAACTCTGAATCAAGAACAACAACTAAACATGAAATGGAAAATAGTCTAAACTATCTATACTAAGCAAGGTATCGTCCTCAGCAGCTGTCTGAACCTCCACTGGGGTCCAGGTCGCGAGTGTCAACTAGGCAAACTCCAAGTAAGGGTGCAGGGTGCCTCATCATCCTCTGTAAAATTTTCAACAGGTCCAGTCAGGACGGAAGCGAGCACAAAACATCTCACGCAGTTCATATCATGTTAGGAAATATAAAGCATGCAATAGAGTAAGGTACATGAGACGCTGAAAGAAAGAAGTATATGAAAAACAGTAGAGATTTGATAACAGGAAATATCTAAATATGATAAATAAGAACTGTAAGTCTACTGTGATTTAGAGTACAATATGGTTATGCAAACGGTCTAGGAAAATGCAATGGTAACTCCATTGTACGTGGGTGTACAATAGACATATACAATAGTTATATAATGTTGTACAATAGGATTTGAGTACATAACCAATTCTACTCCCCCTCCCCAAATTAATACTCAAGGATCTACTCCGGTTACATTATCTTGCACAATAGTGTACAATGTTATACAATGGATGTACAATATTATACAATAGATGTACAATATTATACAATAGATGTACAATATTATATAATAGATGTACAATATTATACAATGGATGTACAATATTATACAATAGATGTACAATGTTATACAATAGTTGTACAATGGTCTATCCCTGGGACTCAGGTGATACTGAGAGTATAATATGCACAATGAGTATACAAGGATATGGGTATTCAATAAATACAATATGTAAGTGAAACGCACATCACAATATGTATTTAGTGAATACAAGGAGATAACATCTCAGAAGAAGATCCACATAGTACCAATCCGTGATAATGATCGTGTCAGCATCAAGTACAGTAATCTAGAGCAAGAATGTAAATCCAAACAAGTATAAAACGGTCAGAGAATGTACTCGCCTCGTATCTGAATGTCTGAAGTAAATGTACTATCCGAGATGAGGTACCTGACTCCTAGTTAGAGCAACACAAGTCAAGATATATACAGAGGGTGATATATGAAATGTACAATGCATCTGCATGCTGTCTAGGTCAAACTAGACCAAAGTCAACTCTCGATCAACTCTAGTCAATCTAGACTAGTCAAACTAGGTCAACTAGGTCAAGTCATAGCCCAACAAGTCTAATAAGTCTCACTAGGCCTAACCAAGCCTAGTCTAGCAATCATACACCAATCACAAGGCTATACAAGCCAAACACAAGCCATCACATTCAATATTATACATAAGAGAAAGGAAGCTAACATGTAAAGCTATGTGTGTGTGTGAACATGGAGGTGTACATGAAAAGAGAAATCAACACTAGTTATGAGTTTACACTACACATGGCACAAAGCTAACCCATCTACATTACACATGTATTATACTTAACATGCATGGCTACAAGTATACATTTATATACATTAGAGTAGAGACTATTTAAGTTATAACTAACATGCATCTATACTTTACATAAATCTATATATATTATAGCAATCATTTAGAGAAGGGTTACATGGCATGGTGGTTGATATAGAGTGGGGTGTCCTTGTGCAGAGGGTGAAGTTCATTCTCAGTTTAGTTCCATATTTATATATAAACTAAAGTGAGCTATCCCATAAACTGGTGTAACTAACCACATAAAATGAACCATGTTATCTGAAATCTGCCATTAAGCCAACATCCCATATGCATACAGCTCATACATTGTCTAATACTGAAATTAACTAACATTTCGAATTAAGGGGTTGAAGGTTAACATTACATTCATAGACATTCCACTATATTGAAAACTGAAATTAGCTTGGCAATAGAAAAAGGAAGGTATATATGCTTACATGGACAGTTCAGTGTTCGAACAACCTAAAATGAACTAACATTCAATCTAAATATCAGCTATGCATTGGTTCTATGTCTACATATGAAATCTGATATTGCATTTACAATATTTATACATTATGCATTCATATCTATCATTACATATATATCTTGCATTTATATCTAGCATTCATTATATACTTTCATGCATGCATTGTATATCATTCTTTCATTCATGCATTTATGCATTGCTTACATATATTACATTAATTGCATTCCTACATGCTTGCATTCAAGCATATATATACATTAATGTAAATAGGATATATATCATATATATATCATTTCATTCATCTAACATATCATGCATTACATACTCTATATTCATTTAATATCCATACTACATAGGCTCATAGGTTACACAAAATGCATATATCGTATAGTCACTCTTTTACTTAAAATCAATACTGTACCAATTAGGCATTCACTAAATTCTAGGATTAAAGTATGTTGTATTACTTCATGTTAGCTTTTCGAAACTTTAAACGGATCGCATTTTCGTGTCCGGAAGCTCCCGGAATCGCGAAATTACTGAAACACGTTCGTCTTTCGTACAGCTGACACTCAAATAATTCTACAGAAAGTTACAAAAAGAATTTGGCTTATTAAAATATATATTTGGAAAGCTAACTTCGATACGGTTCTTTTAAAAAAAACGAGAGATAAATCAGAGCTTTAAGCTAAAAGTTATGATATTTCTAAGTTGCTATTGCTACTAAAAACGTGGATAAAAATTATGACAAATTTGAGTAGTTTGAGACAAAAGAACACAAGTATATAACATAATATATCAAGAACTCACTCTCTACACTAATATATATATATATATGAGACACTATAGAACACATCTCCAATACAAAAATATGAGATTAAATATGTAATAATTCATTCATACATAACAACAACACATAGTGTGTCCAAATTTGGGGTTTTCCCACATGGACACAACCACAACACAAAGGACACTCCTATGACCTCCAAATGGATACGAAATGGACACAAATGGAGATACAACTATGGAGGTCATTCTTATGGGTTCAAAATAGACCTATATGCATGAGAAAATGAAAAGGAGAAGGGATTTATACCTCCCGGTAGATCGAATCGAAGAAAAGCCTTCCCGGAGCGACACCGACACGTAGAGATTCCAAAAGGACATGAACAAGCTCCGAATCCTCCCAAACTTGGGTAGCTTCCTCCTTGGCTAAAATGGAGAAGGAAAGAAAAAGATTTGGTGGCGAAATGGAAGGATTTGGTAGAGAAATTGCTAGGGATTGCTCTCTAGAAATTTGGGGAAGAACAAGAGAGAGAGTGTGGATGAGAATAATGAAATGAACTTGAGCCTATCCTCTTCCAAAGTGGCTGGCCATATGGGGCTATTTGTCCTATTACGGTAAGGTCCAAAATGCCCCCACTAACCTATTCTATTAGTATTATGAAAGGGCTAATTGGTTGGGGCTAAATTAGTCATTCTAAAGTCTCTAATCACACTAACCTTATCCATAATAATTAGTCTAATCTCTAACTAAAATATTTCTATCATGTGGGCCATGGCTAACTAATGTGTGGGTCCACTAAAGTCAACACTACCCCCGGGTCCCCGTTTCAAGTCGGATTGAGCTGAAATTCGAACCCGACTCAAATAACCCCAAAACAATATCATAAATAATAAAATAAATTTCAACCCCAAAATAATATCATAAATAATAAAATAAATTTTAAAAATATTCAAAAATATAAAAATGACAAAAATACCCATGTTTCTGAAAACTAGGGATGACAAATTCTTCGAAATTAAAACCAAACAATAGTAAAATGTCAAAATCACAAGTCATAATTTTAAATAGTTTTAAAATGATTAAAAATCACCAAAAATCATAATATAAAATAATTATCAATAAATAATAATTATAATTACAAATTTTCAAAATTACCCTTATTTTAGAAAACTGGGTGTTACAAAAGGTGATGTTGGGAATTGCTTCCATCACACTATGACATTGCGGACATGAAACTGGAGTATTATTAGGACTCTTGAGTTGAGCCAAGCATGAATCTGCTTGCAGTAAGGCTTCACTCAAAGTCTCCCTGCTTTCTCTAGAAAGGCGAAGCAGTTCAAATATAGATAGTCTAGCTGGAGTATTAGCCAACTGAGCTAGAATATCAAACTTGTAAGGCTTCATCCCCACCCCCTGACTGGAAATAGACTTCAATGGGATGTCAAAGTGTACTGCTTTCTGTTTCCCCTTTTCAACCACCGAGGGTTTAGCAGAAACAGGAGAAGGTTGAACTGGTAGTGTTTTCACTACATCTTCTGCTTCCTTGGAAGATCCCTCATAATCTTTGTGGTACTCCTTCCTGGATCTTGTACCAGCAAAAGTTTCTTCCTCAGACTCAGGAGAAGGAAGTACCATATTACAGGATTTAGTCTTCCTACCTTTAGCCTTTTTCTTGTAAAGTTTGTTGTGAGAAATTTCAGAACCAAGTCCAATAGTGGATTTTTGATTTTGAATTTGTAAAGGAAGTCGTACTCCTTTATCATAATTCAAACCTTCTGCCTTCTGAAAGTCATAACCCATTTTCTTCATGAGAAGGACAGATTGCTGACTGTACAGATGAATGGGCAGTGGACTTTTAATGGGTGTTTCAACAGAGGAGGAAGAAGCAGGACCTTCTGTAGCCACAGGAAGAGAAGGATTCGTGATACGAGGAAAAATCCATGTCGGAGCTTTTTCATAAGCAGCAAAGACTTGTTGCACCCGATATAAGGGAACACTATTCATGGCTAGCCACTGCTGATGAGTAAGCTTGAGCTTGGTAGGAGGAGCTAGACTTGGAGGACAGATGTTCAGTCCTCTCAATCTATCTTCTAAAGGAAAGCCATCCCATAGCCGATCCAAGTCATCAGGATCTGGAATATCATGAGAAATCATGTTGCAGGTTTTGACTTTCTTATCCTTCTTGAATTTTGAAGTTTTACCTTCATTTTCTAACTCAGGCACTAAGTCAGGATGTACCCACATGATTTCACCATTCTTTAGTGTGAGTGGCAGTAATCCTGCATTTTCTTCTCTGGCAGGCGGGATATTCACGATCTTCATTGTCGCCTTCGAAATTGGGATAATTCCATCTGGGACTTGCTGTGAAGGAAAATCTTCGAATTGAAGAGAAACCATATTGGTTGTAACCGTATGGTCATCATTAGTTAAGGCGATAGCACCGCCATTTATCAGCTCCTGGATTTTCTTCTTCAGGATATAGCAAGCACTGGTAGGGTGATTAATGTATCTATGATAGATACAATATTTGGGATTATCAGTCAGATTCACCTCATTAGGCCTCTTGGGCTCCGGAATCTGAAGTTTGCCACTCTTCACCAGACACTGAAATATCCCTGGGATATCACTTTCGTCAAAAGAGTATTCTTCTTTTGGCCTGGAAGATTCTTGACTATTTGGCATCATTTTATTCTTGGAAAGATTAACCATGAGGGTATCTTTTCTTTTCATATTACGATTACCAGAATTATTACCAGGATTACTTTTCTTCCCTTTATCTTCTGAAGCGAAAATCATTCCATGCTCACGAGCCAACCTACCATTGGTCTCGACAGAAACTGCTGCTATGATGAACGAAGCCCAATCTGTGAATTGGGAACCCGTGAAAACAGCGATGGATGGTCGCAGATTCATCTTGCATGTATCAATCAACGCTGAATCTGGCATACCAGAAGGCATCTTTAGAGTAGCCTGTCGGAAATGTTCGATGAACGTCCGAGTATCTTCTTTCTCCTTTTGTTTGATTTCTATCAAGGAGGACATGTTCATGTCCATAACTCCTTCATAGAAGTGGGAGAGAAACATTGCCTTGAATTCGTCAAAAGACGAAATAGAATTATCGGGTAAGCTAAGATACCAATCGTAAGCTGAACCCGTCAGGCACCCGATGAACACTCGAGTGAGAAGAGCGTCATTTTTCTGTAAGTGCACAGTCATAATATCAAAGTAATTGATATATTGACTGGGAGATGCTTTTCCATCGAACAAAACCATAGATTGTGGTTTGAATTTCGGTGGAAAGGGTACATCATTCCAATGAGGAGGATAAGGTTGCTTAATCCCTAACCTCTGGAGTTGATCCTTGTGCCTCAAGACTTCAAACTGTGCTTTGAGCTCAAGTACTGCTTGAATGGCTTCACTAGTTTGCGGAAGCACATTTGATTGAATAGTTGTTGGATGTACCGTAATCCCCACCGGAGATGGTACATCTTCTGGAATAATCGGATCTGGAGATGCAGAATTTTGATTAACAGCAGGCTCTTGAGCATTCAATGGTATATCAGCCCCTTGACTATCCTGAGTTTGTGCTGCTACTGGTACTGGTGCTATTACTGTCGGCTGAGCAGTTTGCTGATTCAAAATTATTTGATGCATGTTTTGTACCATGTTAAGCATGTCTTTCAGTGGTTGCTCAACGGTAGTGAGACGCTGTTCTGTATTAACAGATGAGGTCTATGGTTCATCTCCAACAGCGTAGGATTCAACCTCTCTTGAAGATATAGAAGGATCAGTATAGAAGTATGAATCAACACTGTCAGTCTCGGACTCAAAAGATTGAGTACCCCCAGCTTCTGAATCAGAAGCCTGTATTTGTCTGTCTTCTTGATCGAGTATTTTGATATACCCCCTCAAAAGAATCAAGAAGTCTGTTGAACTATTGCTGACCTGGGGTTTGGGACGTATTCCGTCTTGGACGTCGTCCTCTGTTAGTATGAGATGCCATGTTGACTGATGCATATGATAGCTCATGTTCTTGGTCTTCAGCTTGATGTTGAGGCAAATTAAAACTTAATCGATCAAAAACTGACCGTTTTGAAGCCGAACAACAATAGTTGATCACAACCTGGTGATAATCACAATGATGTTTTTCTTGGGGAAATGTCACTGGAGGTTGTCTATTCTTACGCTTTTGCATTAGCAATTCGCGTAAGTCAGAAGGAGTGGAGGGAGTAGTCTTCTTTATTACATTAGGGGTAGAAAAACATTTAGTACCCTGTGTATAAAGAAGATTACTGGCAGCACTCGCAGAACCAAATTGTACATTTCTACACGTTTGGAGTTGTGTGCGTAAATCTTGAGATTTTTTAGCACGAAGGACTCCATTTTCATTGCGTGTAATTTGTAGATTTGGTACTTTGCGTAGAGCAGTATAAGAAGGCTGTTGGTGTAGAACTAAAGTTTTATCAACATGATTTTTATGCTGCACATGTTTAGGTATATTCATATTAGATGTGTAAACATCTTTGCGAATTTTATCTACACTGTCACAGACAGGAGACTTACCTTCACGCGTAGAGCATAAAAATTGATTATCTACCACGTCACAGACGGGAGATTTTCCTTTACGCGAAGAGTGTAACTTGTGTGTGTCTACCACGTCACAGACAGGAGACTTATTCTTACACTCAGAAGCATTAGAGTCTGCCACATTACAAATGGAAGACCCATCTTTATGTGCTGAGCGTAAAAGTTGGTTTTTACCCACTGAGCGTAAAACCTGATTCTTACGCAGTGGGCGTAAAACCTGATTATCTTCACCGTTACAAACGGGAGATAAATCGTCACACTTTGAGTGCAACTCTGAAGTAAGGACTGTCTCGTTACGAACGGGAGCCCCTACGACAGGAGTGGGAAGAATTCCCTTGCCACTAGCAGCAACAGAGAGATCAGAAGCTATTTTGGATTTAGGAACCCAAACTTTTCGTGCTTTGAGAGATTTTTGAACATTGGAGTAGCGAGAACTACCCCCAGTTCGGAGCATGTCTTCATAGGCAGTCTGGTCGAAGTGCACAACCAGAGTCTTCTTGGTCGAACCGACCAAAACATTATCATATTGAGCAATTGCCTTCTCGTCAGAGGAGAAGGTCATCCCCAGCAGAGTCGCCATTTTTGTTTCACTTAACAAAATGCCTGAAAATCGAATTTTGAAAATAAAACGAGAAGAAGTACAAGAAGTACAAATTTGATTCTAGAAAAGTATTGCTATGGAAGTCTGATCTGTAAATGATCACTTTGTTCCTTGGACCATATGATGATGATGAAGATCACTGCTTGAAGTTGAACAACCGGAAGAACTAAGTCACCAAAAAGGTATCGACGCACTTGGGCACTGATGGCGAGGCCGAATGCTTTCCTGCTTTGCTTCACTCTGCTCTGGAAGAAAGGTTGAAGAAAAATGCTCTCAAAAATCTAAGTTCTGATCTCTGTATTCTCTCCTGTCTCTGTCTGTCTCCCTCTGTGTGTGATATGAGAAAATAAGTCTATTTATAGACTTGGGCTCTTGTGCGTAAAAACTCAACGAAAGTTCCGTCTTTACGCCAACAACCGCCACCCACGACCAAAGTCATCCTCTGTATACGTTGACACGCGTCCCATCATTTTATTAAGAATAGGATGCACGTACACACGTTCTTTGGGATATATGGCATGAAAGCCACGTAGGCAAACCACGTTCCAAGCTGGTCAAAAAGAATAGGGCGTAAAAATAACCCCAATGTACTCTGAGCGTAAAGCAGTAGACTAGGCGTAAAATAGCTCCGACATAGACTTCCCGCATAAAGTGGTTGTTAAATAACCTTGAGCGTAAAAGTAGCTCAAATAGACTTTACGCACACGTCAACTGTTGAGCGTAAAAGCTCGTATAATCTTCATGTGTAAAAGAAGCCATAGTGTGAGCGTAAAGTAGCTCAATCCACATACTAAACGACAACATTGGTCTCTGTGTAAAAACAAATCCCTTTGAATTCTGTGATATATGCCATCATTAATATCTCCATGTCAGAGTTTGCATTAAATGCGAGATTTGACAGCTTTGTCCAGCATAAAAGTGGCTGATCTGTCCTTGGCGTAAAATCATGGGTGTAGACCCGAGCGTAAAATGATCTACCTGCTTTAGGCGTAAAGTGATTAGCCTCGTCTTGGGCGTAAAGTATTTAGCCTCTCTGCGGCGTAAAGTAGATCAATTTGAGTGGAATGATCTATCACTTTGACTCTTTCTTTGAAGCACTTTTTACGCTCCTACAAGCATCATCATTGCTCCCCTTCGACGGTTACAAGCCATGTGGCCACCCAACTATCTCGCATGCGCCTCCATAGCCATGCGCCCAAATCTCTGCATGTGCCTCAAAAGTCGTGCGCCTCAGACTTTTCTCTGATCCCTAAAGACAGAAGCCAAAGTCACTGCTGAAGCCCCGCATGCACCTCAAAAGCCATGCTCCCCGACTGGTTCATGACTCCTAAAGGTTACGAGCCAAAGTCTCCTCATGCGCCCAATCCCAGGCGCATCCTAACAGATCACTCCCACCAAATCCGAGATCTTCGAGCCATGGACCTACGACACGTGTCCTTTGACTTGATTCAGCCTATGAAGGGGTGCTAATCACCCAAGATCTCAGCAACTGAAAGATCCTCTCCATTGCTATGTGTCAGCTCGGCCGCAGCCCACAAAGGCAACAGGAAGGGTTCAACTCCTCAATCAGAGCGCATCGTCCATGCGCCTCCATCAATAATCACCACGTGGCGTCCCCGCGTACAGGTGCATCCTATATATGCGCATGAGCAGCCAGCCTGCAAAGCTATAAATAGAGGGATCACTTCCTTCTTACATACACACATCACACAACCACCGATATACATATACAGAGAGGCAGATACAGACACTCAACGTCTTCTTCCTCTTCGTAAGCTCCGACACCCAGAGCAACTCAGACCTTCAAAGAACCGAAAACCGGCGTCAGATCGTCAACAGAGTCAACGCATTACTACTCGCTCCATCGGCACAAGGGACCCAGATAAACAAAAGTGTACTACTAGGACTACGTCTAAGTCCTACATTGTAACACTGTTCTGTTTATAATTGAAATTTGCAATCAGTTTCCAGCATTCATCTTCTACGACTCTTAGCTCTTCAGTTCTTCTTCCTCTATATGAATGCATATGTTCTCCCACTCTTACCCTCTTATATACAACTACTTGCACTCCAACATCCCGTGAGGAATCTAGGAAAGCAAATAAAATCATAATTACATGGGAGAAAACTACATAGGGGGGAGAGAAAGTAAGTATTGGGGGAAAAGAAAAAGGATATGGACAAATAAAAAGGGGGGAATAATGAGCATTTGAAAGAGGGAAGGGAGAGAATAATGAGCATGTGAAAGAGGGAGAAAGAGGGGATGGCACTCTGGCGACATCATAGATGGCGCCGAGGGGGGGCCCTCTGGCGCCATCAGAGATATCGCCAGGCGGGAGGCCCTCTGGCGCCATCTCCAATGTCGTATCATCCTTTTTCACGTAATTTTGTTAAAACTATCCTCTTTCCTATAATTACATTAAACTTTAATTACCCCCCTATGAAATTACCTCTTATAGAAACTTAATCAATTTAGAGTGTTCCTTCTTATCATGACAATGATCATTGATTCATTTATTCATTAACACAGTTCTGTGTCAGGCGTGACAAGTAAGCATGTAGTAAATCATGGCATAGCAGTTCTATAGTATATGCATATGAGAATTCGTACAACAGTTTATTGATTCAATTCTATAAGACAAGCATTCAACTATATTGTGTCGCCAATTAGTCTAGCAAGAGAGAGGGTCGAGGGAGAGAAGGGTCAGCTACTCACCTTGGGTTGATTGAGGCGAGGGACTAGTTGGTTTGCGCTTAGACATTGCCTACATGGTCACCTGAAATTGCACAAACAACTGGTCAGAACATTGCGCTATTCAATGAGTTTGATAGAAAATGCAATATTCGAAGAACACAAGCCATGAAAACCGTCGACAACATTGACGAAAACATATTCAGAAAATCAAGCCAAAGCCAAAGCCAAAGAAGCAAGTACGGCATAAAAAGCAGAGCAACGGGAGGTCTCTCTCGACTCAGCCGCAGAGCCCATCCTCGAGGCACAATCCACTGAATATAGGACTTGATTCCGAAGAAGCTATTCCATAATGAGGAAAGGATCTTAATTTAATCGGTCTCGTTCAATCGATTCAATCGATCCCGATCTATCGGTTCCGACTAAATTGCTAGCGACAGTATTCCTTATTCGCACACCCCATAGACGAAAAATGGGGCACGATGTAGGGACGGGGCACTACACCATAACCAACTAAGAAAAAGTTTCCTCTTCAAAACTTAAGAAGAGAACCTACCGCTAGGAAAATAGGGAAGAAAACTTTTTCTTCATCTCAGATTCGAATTACCAGGTAGACTCTTCGATCGAATGGTTTCTCCAGAGAACACGAACGAGGGGAATCGCACGATTTCGAAGTATCTTGTCCTTGAACTCAAAGACATGGACAAGTTCTTCTATATATGATAAGTCTGCCTTCAGCTCCAACTGACCAAAATCTACCACGTGGCTCGGATCGTGCACACACTTTCGTAGTTGTGAGACATGGATGATATCATACAATCAGATAGTATGGATAGCAATGTGATTTGGTAAGTTACTGGGATGACTCGCTTTAATATTTGGAAATAGCCCACAAATCTTGGACTAAGCTTGCCCTTAACTCTAAATCTGGCTACTCCTCGCATAAGCATCACCTTCAAAAACACATGATCGCCCTCCAGGAACTCGAGTGGCCGTCGATGGGTGTCCGCATAGGTCTTCTGCCAACTCTAAGCTATCTTCAATCTCTCTTTTATCATCTTGACCTTTGCTACAGTTTGTTCCACCATCTCCAAACCAAGAATCTGTCGCTCTCCGACTTTATCCTAGCAAATGGGTGATCTGCACTTCCGTCCGTACAATATTTTATACAGTGCCATTTGAATGCTGGAATGATAGCTATTGTTATATGCAAATTCGGCCAACGGTAGGTGAACATCCCATCTTGAGTTCAAGTCTATCATACAGAGTTGTAGCATGTCTTCGAGAATTTGATTCACTCGCTCTGTTTGGCTATTGGTTTGAGGATGGTAAGTAGAGCTAATATTCAATTTAGTCCCCATGGCCGACTGAAGGCTTTCCTAGAAACGTGACAAGAACTGCCCATCTCGATCAGAGACGAAGGATACTGGAACTCTGTGCAGTCATACTATCTCGTCAAGGTAGATCTGAGCCAGTCGATCGATGCTCCAAGTAACTTTGATGGCGATGAAATACACTGACTTGGTTAGTCGATCGACGATGACCAAGATGACATCGTTCCTCCGAGGCATCTTCGACAGGCCAACAATAAAGTCGATGGTTATGTGCTGCTACTTCCATTCTAGTATGGCAAGATTTTACATCTTTTCGCACAGCCTCTGGGGTTCTGCTTTAACTTGCTGACAGGTCAAACAATACGACACTAAGAGTGCCACGTCCTTATTCATGTCGTACCACCAAAAGACTGTACGAAGGTCCTTATACATCTTTGTGCTACCGGGATACAAGAAATATTTTGCGTAGTGCGCCTCCGACAATATTTTCTTTCTCAGTTCTAAGTCCTCTAGGATGTATATCCGACCATTTACCCGCAACACTCTTGTCTCGTCTTCTGCCAAGTCAGCCACCTTACCCGTCGAAATAAGCTCCTGTATTTTCTTCAGGTATGGATCGTCCTTCTGAGCAGATTTGATCTTTTCTAACAAGTACAATTCTAGCCGCAACGGTGCCATACTAGCTCCCACAAATCGAACCCGGAGTTCAATGCCCATTTTTTCTAAGTCCCGCAGTAGGCTTTTGTTGATGGATAGCGAGGCTATGTATTTTATGCTTAATGCATCGGCCACCACATTTTCTTTGCCAAGCGTATAGTCGATCGTCAAGTCATAGTCCTTGATCAGTTCTGGCCAGAGCCTATGTCGCAAGTTCAGCTCCTTCTGGGTAATGAGATATTTGAGGCTCTTGTGATCCGTAAAAATATTGTACCCCACGCCATAAAAATAGTGATGCCAGAGTTTCAACATGAATACAATCGCTGCTAATTCCAAGTCATGGGTTGGGGAGTTCTTCTCGTACAGCTTTAGCTGTCGGAAAGCAAAAGATATCACCTTATTCCGCTGTATGAGCACACACCCCAAGCCCTGGACGGAAGCATCACTGAAGATCTGAAATCCCTCAGTCCCTTTTCGAAGTGTGAGTATCTGGGCCGTGACAAGCCGCTGCTTTGACTCCTGCAAGGAAGCTTCACAATCGTTTGACCATTCAAATGAGACACCTTTCTGAGTGAGACAAGTCAACGGTGATACGATCTTCGCGAAGTCTTTCACGAAGTGTCTGTAGTATCCTGCTAGGATGAGGAAGCTTCGAATCTCACTAATTAACGTTGGATGTTTCAAATTAACGACGGCTTCAACTTTCTTCGGATCAACTGATATGCCTTCGAAGGAGATGATGTACCCAAGAAATGATATACTGTCTAGACAGAATTTACATTTTCTCTACTTTACATACAACTGGTTGTCACGAAGGGTCTGAAGCACTGTTCGCAGATAATGTGCGTGTCGCACTCTGTCCTTCGAAAAGACGAGAATATTATCTATGAAGACTACCACAAATTTGTCTAGGACCGGAAGAAACACTCGATTCATAAGATCCATGAAGGCGACAGGGACATTCGTTAGGCCAAATGCCGTCACCAAGAACTCGTAGTGGCCATAACGAGTGCGAAAGGCCGACTTCGACACTTCGTCTGATTCGACTTTGAGCTGATGGTAACATGATCGAAGATTAACCTTCGAAAACACCTATGCGCCTTGTAGCTGATCAAAGAGGTCATTGATGCGGGGTAGGGGTATTTATTCCGGATGGTGGCTTTGCTGAGCTTGCGATAGTCTATGCAGAGATGCATCGACCCATCCTTCTTCTTTACGAACAATACGGGGGCTCCCCATGGCGAGATGCTAGGTCGTATGAATCCTTTGTCGAGCAGCTCTTACAACTGTACTTTGAGTTCCTTCAGCTCTGCAGGGGCCATTCTGTATGGAGCTTTAGAAATTAGACAGGTGTTGGGGAATGTGTCGATGGTGAACTCAATCTCTCGATCGGGCGGCATGCCAGGTAGCTCTTCCGGGAATACGTTAGGGAATTCTGCCACAACGTCCGTCTGATTTGCATTTGCACCATCCTGCCGCATGTCACACATAGAAGCCAAGTAGCCATCACACCCGGAATGCAGCATCCTATGAGCAAATATCGCAGAGATCACTATGCAGGCCATTGACGCTTCACCATATGAGTAGCAAAATTTGGTCTCTTCCGGCAGGCAGCAGGTGACCGTGTTTCTAGCACAGTTGATGGTGGCATTGCAAGCGCTGAGCCAATCCATCCCCAATATAATGTCATAGTCCTTGATATAGAGAACTATTGCATCTAAATATATTTTTCTACCTCCAATACAGATGATTCCATCTATACAGGCTAAATATGCAAGTAGTGACGTGTCCGACGGTATATTAACACTAAGATTAAGGCCTAGCGGGGTCATAGGAAATTTGTGCTCCACAACAAAGTCCGTCGATATAAAGCTATACGTGGCACCTGAATCAAATAAAACGCGAGCAGGTTTGTTATTGAAAACCAGTATACCTGTCACGACTGTGTCAGATGCAAATGCTTTATCCCGGGTCATAGCATAGACGCGTCCCTGAGCATTGGGGCGACGATCTTGGCCATTTAGTGGTGCGGTTGAGGAGCTCGAGGTGCTGGACCTTGATTCTGTTGATGTTGATATTATGGAGGACGTTGAGGCTGATTCGGCCTTCCACCATTGCAAAAGTGTACGGAGTGGCCTATTTGACCGCACTTGAAACATCTTCCCTCCAGAACTCAACATTCATTAGCTACGTTCCCCCTATTGTTGCATCGGGTACACCGTGGCCCTTGGCCATATCCTTGGTAGCCGTCGTAGTTGCCTATGTTAGGACGCTTGGACGTGTTGTTTCCTCTTTCATAGCTAAGGCTTTATGATGAGATTATACACAATACCGACAGCGACTAGAGGATACTGGGGCTCGAGACGAATGGCATGGTTAAGGGCCTCTCACACCATTTGATGCCCTAGAACGGTCACTTGTACGGCAATGGAAGGCCTCAAACCTACTTCGAAACGTCGTGTTCTACTCGCAGCATCAGGAAGAAGCGCTTTTGCAAACTTTGCAAGCATGTTGAACTCAGACACATATTGGCGAACTGTCATATTTACCTGCCTCAATTGTATGAACTCGTTCTCCTTCTATTGACAAATTGCTGGAGGAAGGAATTCTTCTTCGAAGGCTTTGCAGAATGTGGCCCAAGTGATCTTATTTGTCTCATCGTCTCTGAGGATCACTCATTTCTGTACATCCTACCAGTCATGCACGTTCAACCGAAGTTGAAGTTAAGCGCAAGCGACTCGCCTTTACTCATCCATGTCGAGTGCTTCAAAGTGGTCTTCCAATTCTGCCAGCCAATCGAGCGCCACAGTAGGTTCTTTGGTTCCCTTGAATGAAGTATTGCACACCTTCTTGAATTCTGATATTTCGGAGGAGGCATACTTTATAGGTGCAGGCTGAGGTTCGACAGGGTCGACTTTGCTATGTTGGTTCGTGGGCTCTGTTATGGCAGGCACGGTCGCAGAATGGTTGTTATTGGCCGCGATTGTCTGGACTTTTTGTTGCAAAGTGTCAAGCTGCTCCTACTACACCTTGAATTGGTCTACTAACCTATTCTCGAACTGTGTTTGTCGGGCATCGTCCCGTTGTTGTTGCACTTCCATCATACGCAATATTCGCTCCATTGGGTCAACTAATGGTTCCGCCTTCGAGATGCTAGAGCCACTTGAAGCGCTTAAATCGATCGCGATCGTAGGCTCCATGATTTATAGTATAATGAGAAAACTCAAATTAGTCTCAGAAAATATTACGGACTAATTGTATTGAACAACTCATCTCATCGACATGAGGTCAAAGGTTCGAGACTCTAGACGGAAGACCAAGGACGTAAAGCCGTACTCTGATACCATTATGTCACGTCTTGATTCCAAAGAATCGATAGTCGTCCCTCGAGCATGATGCCGTGCAAACCTAAGTTGCTCTCGCATAAGACATAGTCATAAGGTTATCCGAAACACAACATTTAATAGAGTACGCAGAGAAATTGAACAACACATTTGAAATGGAAGGAACTTTTCTTTCATTGATAATAAAATATTATTTACATGACTCCATTATAATCGATGTCGTGCGAGCTTATAACATGACTCAAATTACAAAAGGTACGATGATGAGATAGTCGTTCCATACATTATATCCCCTTTTTATACAACCAAACACTTAAAACACATGGTATGGTGGGGAGTCGAGACATCTTCTTTCTGGACTAAATGTGGAGTCTTCAAAAGAGCAGCTTCAAACTTTCGAGCCCACAAGTAAGGCTTAAAAATATTCCAAGCGTCGCCTTCTGTTCCTAGGCACGCCTTCTTGGTTCAGAGCACCTGTAGAGAGCGAGGATCAGTACAACGTGTACTGGTGCGCGGCTAATTTAAAATTTCATGCTCTCATTTGGTTCAAGAAGTATATTAAAGTATGCCATTTTTTTGGTCTTTCTAACCGTCCTATTAAATTTGCATGCAAACATTCGATAGGAAAAATAGCATAATCACGTTACAACTTACCTACGGCATAACGTGTCCTTAGAGTACAAACTTACCATGTTCTTCCCTGTTCAATATTATTCACAAACACAGTGTATGTTTATGTGAAGGTCATTGGTATAACAAACCATCCTGGACAATAGCCTTGGTTAGACGGCGATCCTTTTAGCGCGGTTGCGAGCCCGCTGAAAGTTCCCGAATCACCTGTGCTACGGTTTAGCATAGCTATCATGTTTCCTTCTAGGTCAAATCGGTTCCGTGGCCCCCTGGGTTACCGTTCGAGGTAACTCTACCTTGTGCACAAGTTGTCTAATGATTGCGCTAGACTATTTTAGTTATTCAGGCATGGTCTATGACTTTGTAGAAACTTAATCAATTTAGAGTGTACCATCTTATCATGGCAATTATCATTGATTCATTTATTCATTAACACAATTTTGTATCAGGCGTAACAAGTAAGCATGTAGTAAATCATGGCATAGCAGTTCTATAGTAAGTGCACGTGAGAATTCGTGCAATAGTTCATTGATTCAATTCTATAAGACAAGCATTCAACTATATTATGTCGCCAATTAGTTTAGCAAGAGAAATGGTCGAGGGAGAGAAGGGTCAGCCACTCACCTTGGGTTGATCAAGATGAGGGACCGGTTGGTTTGCGCTTAGACATTGCCTACGCGATCACCTAAAATCGCACAAGCAACTGGTCAGCACCTGTCTATGCGATAAACTGAAATCGCACAAACAACTGGTCAGAACCAAGTAGACGGTGCGGTTATCACGAGATTCGAACTCCTAAACCTGCCTACCTTCGTATTCGACACTGAAGCTCCCCCGTACACATGCATCATCGAGCAGAACATCATGCACTGTGCACGCCGTCGATAATCCACAGCTTTTTCTGAACTGTGTGGATGATGATTCACCTGCCTTAGATTGAGTTTGCTGCAAACCTTGATCTCCTCCCTGGCTTCAAACTGCTCAAACCAATGTCGCTCCGTGAAGCTTCGGCAAACCACCCGTTGCCAAAACTGGATCCGTAGAGCAACCCCCACCAAGAGACCGACCAGCTGTAATAGGACCGACAGACTGACCATCAATCTTTGACTCACCACCATTTGTCGCTTTGTCTCGACGAACTGAATCCTTCGTATCCCTCAAAGCATCTAGAAGCCCCTCCTCAGCAAGTTCTCGATGATCCACCTCCTGTCGAACACCCCTCAAGCCTCCATCCGATATCTGTGGTCTGTTTGTACAGCTCAGCGGCTTGAGTCTGTACATGCCATAACATAAATCCCTCCTAGCTAGCTGTTGGGAACCCTTCACAAGCATCCAATATTTGTCCCAAACAGACTGCAATAGCCATCATCTACCAGCCTCCCTATCGAAACCCAGTTGTAGCGCAAACTCGGTATAGGTCGCACACTCTTGAGGACGAGCTTCTCCCCAAACTCTGTCGTCAAGTGCACATGACCGATGCCTACAACTATAGTCGTCCCCTTATCGCCCATCTTCATACGTCCAAACTTTCTACCGTGGTATGACATAAAGATTCTCCTATGTTCAATTACATAAAATCTATAGTCATCCCCCGGGTGTAATGTCGTACGAACCTAGGTTGCGATCGCACAAGGCATAGTCATAAGGTAATTCGAAACACAACATCTAAGAGAATGAGCATAGACAACTTGAACAACACATTCAGACAGAAAAACCTTACATTTTTTTGATAATAGACATCATTTACAGACTTTATTACAATTGTGCCGTACAGGCTTATAACATGACTCGATTACAAATGGAGTGCCGATGAGATAGTGTCACGACCCGCACCCGCTTTTCGGGCGCGAGCTCGTGAATAAGCCAGCTACGTATTGAGCAGACTCCAGCCCGACTTGAGTACGTATAAGCTGTCATGATCATGGTATCATGGCTAATATGGTAATCTACAGTGTATCTCAATCCCCAAGAATATATAAGACAAGAATTAACAAGTATGGATCGTGGTCTGCAGCCCACTAGCATATATGTCCGATTAGACTCCAAGAATAATATGAGTCTATAAAGCTACGCTGATAAGCAGGATATATCATGGGAGCAAGAGAAAGATAGTAAATCAATAACACTAACAAAATACCTGAATCATGCGATTGAAGTCAACTACCACATGCTCAGCTAACTAACTCCGTACAATCAGCTACCTAAAGAGATCATCACGTCCTCAGAGGACTAGCAAGATACATAAAACATGCCTAGTAATATGACAATAAATAACATGTATGGAGAATAAGAACACTGCAAGAAGAACATCTAAGGACGACGAGTCGTGTGGAAATTTAATACTAGACTTGGCTAACTATCAATCAGAACTCTTATAGCTTGTAGTACAATGCAAGATACTTCCAATCTATAGTGTTTCAATTGACGTACAAAACAGGATACTCTCAGTCGAGATTAGCCAATTCTAATATCGATCTCCTCTCTTAAAGGATACAAGGTCAAGTAGACTCCTATAAATCGTAGTACAATGAAAGATACTCCCAATTTATAGTGTCGCAAGTCAAGTCAATCAATCAATCAATATATGCTATAGGTCGTAGTATAATGTAAGATACTCCCAATCTATGGCATGTCTCAAGTCAAGTCAATCAAGCAATATCAAGATAAAAGAATCGACTATAGGTCATAGTACAATGTAAGATACTCCCAATCTATAGTATGTCTCAACTGTAGTACAATGCAAAATACTCCCAGTCAAGAATGGTCAAGTCAAGAACAAGATATAGAAACTGACAACTCAATCATGAGATAGGGTAACACGAAAAGACCAATAATCAAGCAATGTCAAATATCCTATACGTGCACGTAATCTAGAACAAGCAAAAAATCAAGGACAAATCAATCACAATATGGAATCATGTGACAATATGAAAGGAATACAATAAAGAAAGAGAAAACAATGGTAAATATTGTATATGTTCGGCAAGGTATACTTGCCCGTGGTCCTTGCACAAACCGTAGTCACAAGTCGAGGATGAGGGGATTTCGATCTAGGAGCTGTCAACCTATAACACATATCGCACCATAAACCGTGCACGAAAACTATAAATCAATTCTAATGTTCTAGTTCTAAATTCATAGAATAGTGGCTAGTTGGGTTACTAATCTAATAATAATTAATTCTAGAATAATTCACTTAAAAACCTAATTTAACCTAATAATAATCTGAATATAATCTAAACATGTAAGTTTGGCCATCAAAAGTCGTGTTTCCCAATTTTGGAAACCATGGCACGTAAATCGAGATGTGCCGTTGACTATCTAGTCAAACACTGTGAACTCTAGATTTTGAAAGTGCACCTTGGTAGATTTTAGCACCACGAGTGTGCTGGAATCAACCGTGCCACAAAATCATGCTTTGGTCAAAAGATATCGCCGTTATGGCTAATCGTGACCAAAACGGGGATCAACCGATCAATTCTGAGTTCAACAGAAAACTAAAATACTAGATGAACGAATTAATTTCTGAAAAATATATATGTCGTAGAGCTCTGTGTTATGAAACTTCAAACGGTTCATGATTTTGATTTCCGGTCCTCCCGAAATCTCGAAAACACCGAAATGTGTCAAGTTTCGACAACCGACACTCTACGAATTTTCCAAAAATTTGGGAATAATATCTATGAAAATAAATTACATAATCATAAAGCTTACCTCTGTACGAATCCAAAAAAAAAAATAGCGCGCGAAAAGCACGTCGGAGTTGGCGGAAATCGCTTCGGAAAGTCGGAAACCCTAGATGAGTTCTCCCACAGAAGGCTGCTGGAATTTAATTAGGGTGGGTGAATATAATAATATATATAGGAGAGAGAGAGGCGGTCACTGTAGCAGTTGGCACCGACAGGTGCCCCCCCCCCCCCCCCCCCACCCGTTTGAATTTCTGGGTATTTATTTATTTAATTCAGAAAGTTATTTAAAAATTATTTTAAGTCCAAATAAATCAAAATAAATTGCAGAAAAAATTTAGAAAATTCTTGAAAATATTTCTAAGTGTCTAGAACATAAATAAAATATTTTAACACAAAATATCATCGTGTGACCTCACAGTAAATTTCCAAAGCCTATAAAATATAATTTCTATAGGTTTTAATTATATAAAAGTTTCCAAAAATTCTAAATAAATCCAGAAAAATTCTAAAATATTCTAGAAAATATTTTTAGTCATTTAGATACCAAATAAAAATGTTTGGTCCAAAAATACCCCCGTATGACCTTACAGTAAATCCTAAAAGTCCTTAAAAATAATAAAACCTTAAATATTAAATACCTAAAAATATCCAAAAATTGTAGAAAAATATAAAATAGCTAAATAATACATATATAGGCTATCTAGAGGTCATATGACCTTAATATGGTCATAGCCCACCTACAAGCTTTGGCATGACTCACAATGACCATAAAATTAATCATAAAAAAATTAAATATTTGGGAAGTGGGCTTACAAATATACCCTCCTTAGAAAAATTTCGTCCTCGAAATTCTAATTCATAACTATTCCTTAAAATTCAAAGTCCTTAATCTCCTCAAATTTAATTTCTCAAAAATATTTTACAACCTTCTCTAGTCATTTTATAACTCCGACTACTTGAGGACTTCCACCCAACTTTGGTCACACTACTCCTCAAAACACGGTCACTAAAATCTTATAATCTTGTAACTAGTTGCTAACAATTCTACCGGCAGATATCTAGGCATATAGCAACTATAATCCTTCATATCTATAAACAACCAAAACTTAATAATCATACAATATTATACTATAATTTAAGAATTTATGATGAATTCTAGACAGCACGATCGTTCGTCACTCCGAAATAGGAAGAGACGAAAATCAATGGTTCGGAAGGCAAGGAAGAATAATCGAGAACAAATATAAAATTTTAAGGATGTAGAGAAATTTCTAGGAGAATTTTCAAGGCAGTATGGATTAAGATTTCTAAGGTTTAGTCATAGTCACAGGCTCGTATCAGTACGGTTACATAACCGATACGATATGCTCTGACCTGCATGGGCCACCACAAAAACTTGTCACGACCCATACCCGCTTTTCGGGAGCGAGCTCGTGAAAAAGCCAGCTACGTATCGAGCGGACTCCAGCCCGACTCGAGTACGTATAAGCTGTCATGATCATGGTATCATGACTAATATGGTAATCTACAGTGTATCTCAATCCACAAGAATATATAAGACAAGAATGAACAAGTATGGGTAGTGGTCTGCAGCCCACTAGCATATATGTCCGATTAGACTCCAAAAATAATATGAGTCTATAAAGCTACGCTGATAAGCAGGATATATCATGGGAGCACAAGAAAGATAGTAAATCAATAACACTAACAAAATACTTGAACCATGCGATTGAAGTCAACTACCACATGCTCAGCTAACTAACTCCGTGCAATCAGCTACCTGAAGAGATCATCAGGTCCTCAGAGGACTAACAAGATACATAAAACATGTCTAGTAATATAACAATAAATACCATGTATGGAGGATAAGAACACTGCAAGAAGAACATCTAAGAACGACGAGTCGTATGGAAATATAATACTAGACTTGGCTAACTATCAATCAGAACTCCTATAGCTTGTAGTACAATGCAAGATACTCCTAATCTACAGTGTTTCAATTAACGTACAAAGCAGGATACTCTCAGTCGAGATTAGCCAATTCTAATATCGATCTCCTCTCCTAAAGGATACAAGGTCAAGTAGACTCCTATAAATCGTAGTACAATACAAGATACTCCCTATTTATAGTATCACAAGTCAAGTCAATCAATCAATCAATATATGCTATAGGTCGTAGTACAATGTAAGATACTCCCAATCTATGGCATGTCTCAGGTCAAGTCAATCAAGCAATATCAAGATAAAAGAATCGACTAAAGGTCATAGTACAATGTAAGATACTCCCAATCTATAGTACGTCTCAACTATAGTACAATGCAAGATACTCCCAGTCAAGAATGGTCAAGTCAAGAACAAGATATAGAAACTGACAACTTAATCACGAGACAGGGTAACACGAAAAGACCAATAATCAAGCAATATCGAATATCCTATACGTGCACATAATCTAGAACAAGTAAAACAATCAAGGATAAATCAATCACAATATGGAATCATGTAACAATATAAAAATGAATACAATAAAGAAAGAGAAAACAATGTAAATACTGTATATGTTCGGCAAGGTATACTTGCCTGTGGTCCTTGCAAAATCGTAGTCACAAGTCGAGGATGAGAAGATGCCGATCTAGGAGCTGTCAACCTATAACACATATCGCACCATAAACCGTGCACGAAAACTATAAATCAATTCTAATGTTCTAGTTCTAAATTCATGGAATAGTGGCTAGTTGGGTTACTAATCTAATAATAATTAATTCTAGAATAATTCACTTAAAAATCTAATTTAACCTAATAATAATCTGAATATAATTTAAACATGCAAGTTTGGCCATCAAAAGTCGTATTTTCTAATTTTGGAAACCATGGCACACAAATCGAGACGTGTCATTGACTATCTAGTCAAACGCTGTGAACTCTAGATTTTGAAAGTTTACCTTGGTAGATTTCAGTGCCACGAGTGCGCTAGAATCAACCGTGCCACAAAATCATGCTTTGGTCAAAAGATATCGCCGTTATGGCTAATCGTGACCAAAACGGGGATCAACCGATCAATTTTGAGTTCAACAGAAAACTAAAATATTAGATGAACGAACTAATTTCTGGAAAAAATATGTCTTAGAGCTCTGTGTTAGCTTTCCGAAACTTGAAACGGTTAATGATTTCGATTTCCGGCCCTCCCGAAATCTCGAAAACACCGAAACGTGTCAAGTTTCGGACAACCGACACTCTACGAATTTTCCAGAAATTTAGGAATAATATCTACAAAAACAAATTATATAATCAGAAAGCTTACCTCTATACGAATCCAACAAAAAAAATGGCGCACGAAAAGCACGTCAGAGTTGGCGGGAATCGCTTCGGGAATTCGGAAACCCTAGATGAGTTCGCCCACAAAAGGCTGTTGAAATTTAATTAGGGTGGGCGAATATAATAATATATATAGGAGAGAGAGAGAGGCGGTCACTATAGCAGTTGACGCCGACAGGTGGGCCCCCCCCCCCCCCCCCCCCCCCGGGTTGGATTTCTGGGTATTTATTTATTTAATTCAGAAAATTATTTAAAAATTATTTTAAGTCCAAATAAATGAAAATAAATTGCAGAAAAATCCAGAAATATTCTAGAAAATTCTAGAAAATATTTCCAAGTGTCTAGAATATAAATAAAATATTTTAACACAAAATATCATCGTGTGACCTCATAGTAAATTCCCAAAGCCTATAAAATATAATTTCTATAGGTTTTAATTATATAAAAATTCCTAAAATTTTTAAATAAATCCAGAAAAATTCTAAAATATTCTAGAAAATATTTTTAGTCATTTAGAGCCGAAATAAAAATATTTGGTCCAAAAATACCCCCGTATGACCTTATAGTAAATCCTGAAAGTCCTTAAAAATAATAAAACCTTAAATATTAAATACCTAAAAATATCCAAAAAATTGTAGAAAAATATAAAATAGCTAAATAATACATATATAGGCTATCTAGAGGTCATATGACCTTAATATGGTCATAGCCCACCTACAAGCTTTGGCATGACTTACAATGACCATAGAATTAATCATAAAAAAATTAAAATTTTGGGAAGTGGGCTTACAGATAGCCGTTCCATACAAACATCCCTTATTTACAACAAAAGTATTCCAGCCACCTAGATTTGAGGGTTGTCGAGACATGTTCCTTGGACTTGCAGAGAGTCTTCAAAAGTTGAGCAGCGGGGGTCTTCGACGCGCGGTCGAAGCTTCAAAAGCACGAACGTCGCCTTGCTCAGTTGGCGCGTCCCTCCTGATTCTTACCACCTGTAGAAAACGAGGGTCAGTACGATCACATGTACTAGTGAGTGGCTAATTAAAACACATGCTCTCATTTGTTCAAACAGTTTTATAAAATATGTTAGTATATGGTGAACTTTCTTGCAATCCTACTCGATTTGCTTGTTAACATGTTAAGAGGCAAGCATTCGATAGGTACATAGCATAGTAGGATAAATCTTACCCACGGTCGAGATTTTCGTTGCGGTATAACTTACCATGTCCTTCCCTGTCAGATTTATATTGAGGCTTATAATTTATGTGCAAGTGCGGGTCACTTGCAATTCAAGCCATCGGACGTATAGCCTGGTCGAGACGGCGCCCCTTTCGGCGTGGGTACCTAGCCCCGCTGAAAGTCTCGAATGACCCGTGCTAGCATCCAGCACAGCTATCTTGCATTCCTCCTAGGTCGAAACGGTCCCGTGTCCCCGGGTTGCCATTCGAGAAAGCAAAACCTTGTGCACAAGTTACCCATGACCGTGCTAGTCTAAAATTAACTTTTCAAGCATGGTCTACAAAATCTTTGAGAGTTAGCCACTTTTCAACGTGTGCCGCCTTATCGTTGCAACATTCGTTATAGCAGTTTGATGCCGAAACTATTTTTGCAGATCATCAAAATAATTCTCTCTTTTCTAGAACCTTATCTTTTCTCTTTTTGGTGTGAAACTTAGATTTTTAGAGTAAATTACTCTAATTGATGCAGTTATTCCAAGTTGCCTTTAGCAAGTGTTTCGTGAAGAATCGTGCCTCAATTCATTGATTCTACACTATGGCGACAAGCATTGCTTTGTGTTTTATGATTGATTTTGAAACAGAGGGTCGAGGCGAAGGAGGTCAACCACTCACCTTAGTCTTTGCTTCAGACGAGGGACTGGTTGGCTGCGCTTAGACATCACCTACGCGATCACCTGCAATCGCATAACCAACTGATTAGAACACTATATTATTCAAGAAATTCGATACGAATGTGAAGTTCGAAAATGCAAGCCATGAAAACCATCGAAAACATTCATGAAAACATATTCACGAAAACCAAAGCCAAAGCCAAAGCAAGTACGGCATGAAAAGCAGAGCAACGGGAGGTCTCTTCCGACTCAGCCGCAGAGCCAATCCTTGAGGCACAACCCGCTGAATATGGGACTTGATTTCGAAGAAGCCTTTCCATAATGAGAAAAGGATCTTAATTCAATCATTCCCGTTCGACCGATTCAACCGATCCCGAACTATCGATCCCAACTGAATCGGTAGCGACAGTATTCCTTTTTTGTGCACCCCGTAGACAAAAATAGGGCACGATGTAGGGACAGGGCACTACATCCTATGTAGAGTGGCATGATACGATGCTCCCGTATCCATGACCCAGTCACCATTATGACACATGCCATAAAGTTCCTCTGTGTCGGTCACTGCGATAATGATATCTCCAAATGCTGTGAGATCCTCTTGATCGTCCTTGCCTTTGGCCTTCTCAGCTTTGAGCTTCATGCATTTCCTCTTAATATGACCCTTTCACCACAATGATAGCATCCCTCCTTGTAGTCCATAATCACAAGATCACGAGAACTCTTCCATGTCCTCATCTGTGACTTGGGTCTTTCCTTTCCGTAGGAAGCCACCAGAGCGGACTCATGTGACGATTCCACTTGCTTGCGTCGGACCTCCTCATTTTATAAGCTAGTTTTGACTGTATCTATCATGACAACTCCATCAGGTGCGGAGTTCCTTACCGACACCACCAACATCTCCTAGTTTTTCGGCAGAGAACTCAAGAGCAGTAGGGCCTGAAGCTCATCATCAATCACCATCTTCATCGCAGATAGCTGATTGATGATACCCTGAACCTCGTTCAAATGTTGTGCCACTGGGCACCCTCCGTGTACTTCGAGTTGACGTATTGGTGAATAAAAAATACCTTATTTCCAATCGTCTTCCTTTCGTACAGTGATGCAGGTTCTTCCCAGTGCTTTTATCGAAAACTCTATGGACGCGTGGTGAAATACTGAATCATCCAACCATTGGCGGATGAATCCAACATCCTTCCGATTCAATCGTTTCCAGTCTTCAGCAGCTTTGTCCGTTGGGTTTGTGATGTTGTCCTCCAACGGACCATGCAAGTTCTTGTACCAGAGTAGATCCTCCATCCTTGGCTTCTAAATCGCCCAGTTTTTTCCTGTAAGGGTGATCATACGAGTGTTCATCTGCTCCGTAGACATGGTTGCCAGAACCTTCAAATTGTAGTACCCCGTCCCAATATCGTGTCCTATTTTTCGTCTATGGGATACGCGAGAAAGAAATATTATTATTATTAATTTAGTTGGGACCAATTGATCAGGATCGATTGAATCAATTAAATGGGACCGATTGAATTAAGATCATTTCCTCGTTATGGAATGGCTTCTTCAGAATTAAGTCCCATATTCAGTGGGTTGTGCCTCGAGGATGGACTCTGTAACTGAGTCGGAAGAGACCTCTCGTTGCTCTGCTTTTTATGCCGTACTTGCTTCATTGGCTTTGGTTTTCTGAATACATTTTCGTGAATGTTTTCGATGGTTTTCATGGCTTGCATTATCGAACTTCGCATTCATATCGAATACATTGAATGAGACATTGTTCTAATCAGTTGCTTATACGATTTTTGGTGATCGCGTAGGCGTCGTCTAGCGCAGCCAACAGGTCTCTCGTCTCAATCAAACAATCAAAGTGAGTGGCTGACCCTTCTTTCCCTTGAACCTCTTGCTTCTTAAATTTATCAATAATATCATCGCGAATGAAATATTAGATGCAAGTGCACGGACACATCTGTATATTCCATAGAACTGATACATGCTAGCTATATAATTCATGATATAGAACTGTATTAAACAAAAGATAGACTAATTGATTAAATGATGCCACGATAAGGCGGGACACGATGAAAATGGTTAAGTTCTTATAATATAGACCATGCTTGAGTAACAAATTTAGTCTAGCACAGTCATGGACAACTTGTGCACAAGGTAAAAGTTTCCTCGAACAACACCCCGGGTCCATGGAACCGATTCGGCCTAGGGGAAAACGTGGTATAGTTATGATAAATGTTTGCACGGATTATGCCGACAGTTTCAGTGGGGCTCGCTACTTGCGTTGAAAGGGTCCTGTCAAACAAAGCTATAAGTCCAGGTTGGCTTGTGGTGTCAGTGACCATCACCTATGATATTACACACGATATGATAGTAAATGATAATAATTGACAGGAAAGAACATGGTAAATCTTGCATTGCACGGCATGCTCTACCGTGGGTAAGTTCTAGTATAATTTATATTTTGCCTATCATATTCTTGTCTGAAATTCATTAAGACGGCTAGAAAGATCACAAAGTAAGTCATATAATTTCTTCAACCAAATGAGAGTATGGAACTTAATTTGCCATGCACCAATACAAGTGTAATGTACTAATCCTCGCTCTCTACAGGTATTTCAAACCAAGAAGGGTGTGCCACTTAACTCAAGGCGACGCTAGTCATTTTGAAGTCTTGCCCATGTGCTAAAGGCTTGTTTTGATCCTTTTGAAGACTCCACATTGAGTCCAGAAGAAAGATGTCTCGACTCCCTATGATAGCAAGTCTTTTTAATATTTTGATTGTAAATGGGGATGTAATGTATGGAACGACTATCTCATCAGCGTTCACTTTATAATCGAGTCATGTTGTAAGTCCGCACGACAAGGATTGTAATAGTCTTATAAATGATGTCTATTATTAATAAAAAGAAAGTTCCTTTTGTCTCAAATGTGTTGTTCAATTTCTCTACGTACTCTATTAGATGTTGTGTTTCGGATAACCTTATGACTATGTCTTGTGCGATCATAATTTAGGTTAGCATGACATCACGTCCGGGAGACAACTATCGATTCTACGGAATCGAGACAGGACATAATGGTATCAAGGCACGGCTTTACATCCTTTGGCATTCTGTCTAGAGTCTCAAACCTTTGATCTTGTGTCGATGAGATAAGTTGTTCCATACAGTGGGTCCATAATATTTTGAGACTAATGTGTGTTGTCTTTGCATTTTAGAAGTTGTAGAACCCGCGGAGCCCACGGAGCCAGCAGCCAAAAATGAACAGAGTGCTTCGAGTGGCTCGAGCAGCTCATGGGCCGAACCTTCTAACGATGCTATCGAAAGAATGATGCGCATGATGGAGGCGCAACAAAAATAATATGAAAACTGACATCGACAAACGGAGGCATGACATGCCCAATTCAAAGCTCACTTCGACGCACAATTTAATATGCAACAAAACCAACTAGATACTCCACAATAGATTGTCCTGGAAACTCTGCAACTGTGCCTGCTGTCACCAAGCCTACGGTCCAACCCTTCGAAGTCGACCCAGAGGAGCCCATGCGTCAACCTGCAACACCCAGAAGTTATAACTTTGAAGTGTCAGAGTTCAAGAAAGCGTGCCGCACTTCCTTCAGCGGTACCGAAGGACCTTCTATGGCAATCGATTGGTTGGAAGAGATGGAAGACCACTTCGAGCTCCTCGGCATCGAAGAATCCATGCAAGTCGTCTGCACACAACTTCAACTACGTTTGAACACGAACGACTGGTAGGCCGTGCACAAATGAGCGATCCGATGCAACAACAACTCAGCGCCGATCTCTTAGGCCACGTTCTGCAAAGCTTTTAAAGTTGAGTACCTTTCCTCAGCCATTCGTCAAAAGAAGGAGAATAAATTTATGCAGTTGAGGCAAAGGAACATAATGGTGCAATAGTATGCGTCAGAATTCAATAAATTATCCAAATTTACTGGTGCATTTCTACAGACAGAGGAGTGTCATGTGCGACGATTCGAGGTGGGTCTACGGCCCTCTATTGCTGCTCATGTGGCAGTGCCAGAATACAAGACCATGGGCGATGCTCTGAATCATACTCTCCGCCTTGCGAGCCAGTACCCTCTCGTCGCTGCCGACGTTGTGCACCACTCAAATCACAAACGTCCTAACTATGCGGGAGGCAACAATAACGCTACAAAGCGTCCAAACAATGGCGACTAAAAAGGATAGAACCCATTACCTTGTTGCACCAAGTGCAACCACCTCGAACATCATGCCACCAACTACTATATCTTCGACGGAGGATGCTTCTTTTATGGAAAAAAGAGTCACTAATATCGAGACTGCATGGCCCGAAGAAAGAATCAGAATGCCCCTCCACAGTAAAATCGTCGAAAAAACTGAGGACAGGCGCCCCGACCTCCCCAATCTGTACCGCAGAATGGCCAAGACCGTCGTCCCAATGCACAGGGCTGCGTCTATGCCATAACTCGAGAGAGGCATTCGCCTCAGATACAGTTGTGCTAGGTATATTACTTTTTAATAATATGCCTGCTTGTGTACTATTTGAATTCAGTGCTACATATAGTTTCATATCGGCAGACTTCGTCGTCGAGCACAAATTTCCCGTGACACCTCTAGGCCATAACCTTAGCGTTACCATCCCATCGGGCATGCAACTACTTACACACACTGGATGCGGAGACAGAATCATCTATATTAGAGGTAAACAGGTGTATCTTGATACGATAGTTCTAGATATTAAGGACTACGACATCATACTAGGAATGGATTGGCTCGACGCTTGTAATGCTACTATCGACTGTGCAGAAAAGAAGGTCACCTTCTGTATACCTAGAGTGCCCAAATTCTGCTACTCGTGTGGTGAAACATCGTCGACCTACTAATGATCTCGACAATTTCTGCTCGGAGGATGCTGCATTCCGAATGTGAAGGCTACTTAGCGTCTGTTTGAGACATGTGACAGGATGGTACAAATGCGGATTAGACCGACGTTGTGGAAGAATTCCCTGACGTATTTTCGGACGAGCTACCCGACATGCCACCCGACCGAGAAATCGAGTTCAGCGTCGACACATTCTCCGATACCCGACCAATTTCTAAGGTCCCGTACAGAATGGCCTCTATAAAGTTGAATGAGCTCAAGGTCCAGTTGCAAGATTTGCTCTACAAGGGATTCATTCGATCTAGCATTTTGCCATAGAGAGCGCCCGGGTTGTTCATGAAGAAAAAAGATGGGTCAATGCATTTGTGCGTCGACTACCGAGAGCTGAACAAGGCCACCGTCCAGAATAAGTATCCACTGCCTCACATAGATGACTTATTCGATCAGCTACAAGGCGCCTCAGTATTTTCGAAGATTGATCTCCGTTCGGACTTTCATCAACTCAAGATCAAGCCAGACGACGTGCCAAAGTCAGCATTTCATACTCGATACGGCCATTATGAGTTCCTGGTGATGCCATTCGGCCTAACGAATGCCCCCGCTACCTTCATGGATCTAATAAATAGGGTGTTTCGACCCTTCATTGATAAATTTGTATTGGTCTTTATCGACGATATTCTCGTCTACTCGAAGAACAGGGCGTAACATACGGACCATGCTTCAGACTCTTCTAGAGAATCAGTTGAACGCAAAGCAGAGCAAGTACAAATTTTGGCTGAGCAGCTTCCTTGGACATATCATTTCATCCGAAGGCATTGCGGTCGACCCGAAGAAAGTTGAAGATGTTGTTGATTGGAAGCGGCCTACGTCTGCTAGTGAGATTCAAAGTTTCTTAAGTTTGACGGAATACTACAGATGCTTTATGAAAGATTTTGCAAAGATTGCATCGCCATTGACTCGTCTCACTCAAAAGGGAGTCGTGTATGAATGGTCGGACAACTGTGAAGTTTCCTTCCAGGAGCTGAAGCAGTAGCTCATTTCGGCCCCTATACTCGCACTTTCGGATGGAGTAGAGGGTTTTCAAATATTCAATGATGCTTCAGGCCAGGGCTTGGGATGTGTGCTCATGCAGCGAGACAAGGTGATCTCCTTCACCTCTAGACAATTGAAGCCGCACGAAAAGAACTATCCTACACATGACTTGGAGTTAGCGGCAATTGTATTCGTGTTGAAATTGTGGCATCACTACCTTTATGGCGTGGCGTGCATGATCTATACCGATCACAAAAGCCTCAAGTATCTCTTCACTCAAAAGGAGCTAAACTTACGACAGAGGCATTGGCTAGAACTGATCAAAGACTATGACTTGACGATCGACTACACTCCGGGCAAGGGAAATGTTGTGGAAGACGTTGTTAGTCGAAAATACATTGCCTCGCTATCCATTAACAGCAGACTACAAGGAGACTTAGAAAAGATGGGCATCGACCTCCAGGTTCGATTTAGGGGAGGACAGTTGGTGCAACTACGGTTGGAGTCGAGTTTGTAAGAAAAGATCAAGACTGCTCAGAATGACGATCCGTACCTGAAGAAGATGTGAGAGCTGATTTTAACAGAGAAGACAACCAACTTTGTGAAAGATAAGACCGGCGTGCTACGATTAAAGGGCCGACTATGTGTTCCGGATGACTCAGAACTGCGAAAGGAGATATTGTCGGAGGTACACTATGCAAAATATTTCGTATATCCAAGCAGCACCAAGATGTACAAGGACCTTCGCACAATATTCTGATGGCACGGGATGAAGAGAGATGTGGCAATTTTCGTATCGCAATGCATGGCATGTCAATAGGTAAAAACTGAGCAACAGTGGCCGGATAGAGAGATGCAGAACCTGGTGATTCCGAAATGGAAGTGGCAGCACGTGTGCATGAATTTTATTGTTGGTCCACCGAAAATGCTACAGAAAAATGATGTTGTCTGGGTCATCGTCAATCGACTAACCAAGTCAGCGTATTTTATTGCCATCAAAGTTACTTGGAGCGTCGATCGTCTGGCTCAGATTTATCTTAACGAGATAGTGCGACTGCACGGAGTTCCAGTATCTATTGTCTCTGATCGGGATGTACATTTTCTATCGCACATTTGGATTAGCCTTCAGTCGGCCTTGGGTACCAAGTTGAATTTTAGCTCGGCTTATGATCTCCAGACCTACAGCCAAACAGAGCGCATGAATCAGATTCTTGAAGAAATGCTACGACTCTGCGCAATTGACTTCAAGTCGCGTTGGGACGTCCATCTACCTCTGGACGAATTTGCATACAATAACAGTTATTAATCCAGCATACAGATGGCACCGTACGAAGCCTTGTACGGATGGAAGTGCATATCACCCATTTGTTGGGACGAAGTTGGGGAGCGACAGATTCTTGGCCCGAAGCTGGTGGAACAGACCGTGCAGAAAGTTTGGCTCATTCGGGAAAGACTGAAGATTGTACAAAGTCGACAGAAGAGCTACGCCGACACCCTCCGAAGACCCCTTGAGTTCCTAGAAGGCGACCATGTGTTTCTGAAGGTAATACCCATGCGAGGAGTCACTAGATTCAGAGCCAAAGGCAAGTTTTGTCCAAGATTTATGGGTCCTTTCAAAATTTTGAAATGAATCGCCCCAATAGATTACCAGATTGCATTGCCTCTAGCACTGTCAGGTATGCACGATGTCTTACACGTCTCTCAGCTGTGAAAGTACGTGCACGACCTGAGCCATGTGGTAGATCTTGGTCATCTAGATCTGAAGGCAGACTTATCATATGTGGAAGAACCAGTCGAAGTCTTGGAGCGCAAGGATAAGCTACTTCGAAATCGAGCGATCCCTCTCATCTGCGTACTCTGGAGGAACCATTTGGTCGAGGAATCGACTTGGGAACTCGAGTCAAAGAAGAGAGAAAGGTTTCCTTCGTTGTTTTTTTAGCGGTAGGTTCTCTTCTTAATTTTCGAAGACGAAACTTTTTCTTAGTTGGTTATGGTGTAGTGCCTCGTCCCTACATTGTGTCTCATTTTTTGTCCACGGGGTGCGCAAGAAAGGAATACTGTCGCTATCGATTTAATCGGGACCGATTGATCGGGATCGATTGAATCGATTGAACGGGACCGATTAAATTAAGATCATTTCTTCGTTATGGAATGACTTCTTCGGAATCAAGTCTCATATTCAGCGGGTTGTGCCTCGAGGATGGACTCTGTGGCTGAGTCGGAAAAGACCTCCCGTTGCTATGCTTTTTATGCCGCGCTTGCTTCTTTGGCTTTGGTTTTCTGAATGTGTTTTCGTAAATGTTTTCGATGGTTTTCATGGCTTGCATTTTCGAAATCAGTTGCTTATGCAATTTCAGGTGATCGCATAGGCGCCATCTAGAGCCAACGGGTATCTCGCCTCAATCAAACAATCAAAGTGAGTGCCCTTGAACCTTTTGCTTCTTAAATCTATAGATAACATCGTCGTGAATGAAATGTTAGATGGAAATGCACAAACACATATGCTTATTCCATAGAACTAATACATGCTTGCTATGTGATTCATGATATAGAACTGTGTTAAACAAAAGATAGAATCATTGATTAAATGATGCCACGACGAGGCGGGACACGATAAAAATGGTTAAGTTCTCATAATATAGACCATGCTTGAGTAACTAATTCAGTCTAGCACGGTCATGTACAACTTGTGTACAAGGTAAAAGTTTCCTCAAACGGCACCCCGGGGCCACGGGACCGATTCGGCCTAGGGAGAACACGGTATAGCTGTGCAGAATGTTAGCACGGGTTATGCGGGAAGTTTCATCGGGGGCTCACTACTTGCGTTGAAAGGGTCCTGTCTAACAAAGCTATAAGTCCATGATGGCTTGTGGTGTCAGTGACCATCACCTATGAAATTACACACGATATGCTAGTAAATGATAACAATTGACAGAAAAGAACATGGTAATTCTCACACTGCACGACATACTCTGACGTGGGTAAGTTCTAGCGTAACTTATATTTTGCCTATCATATGCTTGTTTGAAATTCATTAGGATGGCTAGAAAGATCGCAAAGTAAGTCATATAATTTCTTCAACCAAATGAAAGCATGAAACTTAATTTGACACGCACCAGTACAAGTGTAATGTACTGATCCTCGCTCTCCACAGGTACCTTAAACCAAGAAGGGCGTGCCACTTAACTCAAGGCGACGCTAGTCATTTTGAAGCCTCGTCCGTGTGCTAAAGTCTTGTTTTGATCCTTTTGGAGACTCCATATTCAGTCCAGAAGAAAGATGTCTCAACTCCCCACGATAGCAGGTCTTTTGAATGTTTTGCTTGTAAATAGGGATGTAATGTATGGAACGACTATCTCCAGCGTTCACTTTGTAATCGAGTCATGTTGTAAGCCCGCGCAGCAAGGATTGTAATAGAGTCTTGTAAATGATGTCTATTATCAATGAAAAGAAAGTTCCTTCTGTCTCAAATGTGTTGTTCAATTTCTTTGCATAATATATTAGATGTAGTATTTCAGATAACCTTATGACTATGTCTTGTGCGATCGCAATTTAGGTTCGCACGGCCTCACGTCCGGGGGATGACTATCAATTGTACGGAATCTGAGCGTGACACAAAGCTCTGATACCAATTGTTGGGCGCGTACGGAAGCGCTTGCCAACCCACGTCTAACGGACACCAGGCACAAGATGAAGACAAGTATATGACGGTGATGTATGTCACCTGCACAAATCCTAACCTTTAATAACTCGGATGAAATTACAAGATTGACTGAACTCATAATGAACCCTTTGTCCTAATAGGTGCAACCCCCTCACCACTCTCAAGAAGAAAAACATAAAATTACAATTGAGATTACTCACCAACCCGTAGCAATCTTCCTAACCGAAGTTCACGACTCCTCGATTAGATATTCTTCTTCCTTCTGTCTTGGATGGCGAATTACTAAGAGCAAAGTACAGACTTTCTCTTAGATTTTCTTGCAGACGAGCACCCAGAATCTCCACTTTGTGCCTTTCTTTCATGCCTCCACCCTCACCTCATATAAATATGATGAGAAACCTAATTTAGAAAACCCTAAAAGTAGTCAACCATCAGATCTGACCTTCCACCAACAACCAACGGTAGAGATTATATCTCATCACCAATCAAGGACGTCCAAATATGATCAAATTAAATTTTTGATACAAATTTGTAAATCTAATTAAATAAGATATTTAATATAGATTTTCAAATCATATCAAATTAAATCTTTTAACATATTTGGACTACAAAATTTGCTCTTACCAAATACAGACTAGACTTCAACACCAAATAGCACGGTTGTTTATTTTATATTTAAAATTACCCATTACGTATAACAAAACTTTTGGGAAACTGCAACTGTTTTTGCTCACTTTGGATGTGTTCCAATCTAGCATAACTTGTCAACGAAACCCTTTGGCCCGGATGTAGTCTCGGTCGAGATATATATATATATATCGACCGATACACACACACACACAAACACACACACACATGCAAATCACAAATTCCGTGAGGGGGGCACCAAAGCCCCGTCCCCTTCTACACCATCAGATCGAGAGGCCCGAGCGCGCGGCCGCTCGATCCAATGATCGAGGGCTACTGGGCACCGGACCTGGACTATATATATGTCCAGATTTGGAGCTCCATTTCCGAAGCCCCGCCAAAGCCCCGCAATCCTTAAACGTTGGATCACGTGGGCCCCGTGCGGGCCCCGCTCGATCCGATGGTGCAGGGGGACGGGACTCCGCGGGTGGGTATATTGATCCGCATCATATATATATATATATATATATATATATATATATATATATATATATATATATATATATATATATATATATATAGGGTCATTCTACCATACATCCCCTGGAAAAGGATGTATCGATACATCCAAAATTTGGACCGTTTGATGTTGATCCAATGGTTCGGATTGAATAATAGTGTAGAAACATCATTTAATGCTGATTTAGACTTTTGACCTGTTGGTAACTTGCTTTAGCAGGTCATTCTTCACTTTAATTTTTTCAATGAACACCCTAAATTAACTCATATTTACTCTCTCTTTCGTCCATCCAATTTAATATTTCGTAATTTTTTTTTGGTTACAGGTCGTCGTGGTGGTGGTGTTGGTGGTTGTGGTGGAAAGAGAAACGGAGATGAAGAAGGAAATAAGAATCGGTCTGGATCATGTCGAACGTCGTCGAGCCCTCCTAGAACAACGAGGAGTACCAGCTGCACCGAGAAGAATCGGTCCGGTTCGCGTCGGACGTCGTCGAAACCTCCTCGAACAAGAAGAAATACCAGCGGCACCGCTCTAATTTTACTGTCCATGCCATTGTCAGAAATCTTATTTTTCATCTAATAATTTAATATTTTGTTAATAAAGCTACATGTCATGGTGGTGGTGGTGAACTGAGAAAACCTGCTTCTGAGGTCGGGCGGATCATCTGCTCACATATTTAAAAAAAAATCTGTATTGATCGAACAAAATATTTTTTACTTTTCTAATGATAATATTTTCGAAGAGAATATTTTTTTTGAACGGCGAATGGCCATTCTCTTTGCTTTTAACACGGAGAATGGCTATTCTCTTTGCTTTTAACACGAAGAATGGACGGAGAATGGCCATTCTCTTTGCTTTTAACATGGCGAATGGACGGAGAATGGCCGTTCTCTTTGCTTTTAACACGGAGAATGGCCATTCTCAAAGAGAATGGCCATTCTCCGTTCCTTTAACATGGAGAATGGCCATTCTCCGTTCTTTGAAAATGGAGAATGGACACTCTTTGTGCTTTTAACAAAGTATGGTACATTTAGGACTGAAAATGTTCAAGTATCTCATTTTTTTTCACCAAATATTTACAGTGTTTTTAATATCATTTACCATAGTATATTCATTTAATATTAAATCATTTTCAAGAAAATCTGAATATTATTTTATCAGGCTTCCACTGTATGGCTGTACAAAATTTCTTGCGAGTGTTTGAATATAATTAACCTACTATCAAAGAGAATTTTTTTACATTACATTATGCATTACACTGGCATCGACTTCATACTGATGGCATCGATGTACTGGTGGCAATAACAAAGGATGAACAGGCAGGATTACAATTATGCTTTAGCAATAACAAGGGATGAACAGGCAGGATTACAATTTTGCTTCAGCAATAACAAGGGATGAACAGGCACTGGAATCGAATTCATACTGATGGCATCGATGTAATAATTTTTTACAGAAAGCAAAACACATTACAATCAAATAAAGTTTCAGTGATCACAGGAATGCATCCGTAATGAGGCCACATGTAAACCCTAGGAATGCACCCAGGACTCATGAAATCTGTGATGGGCATCTGCAAATCAAAAGAATACACCAAAATATCAATATCATCTATGAAGGCCAACTGCCAATCAAATAAACGCTTCAACCAAAAAAATCATAATCAAATTAAGTATACTTCATTCCAAGTTCAATAAACTGCATAATTCACATTACAGTAGTCTGCCCAATTCACGTTAGTAATTCAACATAGAACCTGCATAATTTACAATACAATAATCCAAATAAATATCAGACCTACTCTAAATTCAAGACCATATTACATTTTTAAAACAAATTACGAACTATGCACTTAGTACAAGCGAAAAGTTTAGTCTTACAATATTTCAAACACAAAATTTAGTTTGACCGCCATGACCAACAAATATTCAGAACCATATTACAAGTCAAATATTACTTCCAAATTGAAATAAAAGATTCAAAACTCAAAAGATGAATCTTTATAGCCATCTCCATCTTCTTCTTCTTATTTTTTTTTTCTTCTTCTTCTTCTTTCTCAAAATATCCTTCACCTACACCTTGAGGGATGGATTAAGAAAAATTATAGTCAGTACGGACTTACTGTATATGTAGAAATAACATCCAGAAACATAAATAGAAGTATCAAAGTGATGGCTAGCATTAAAGTGTCAATGTGCACAGTGTGTATTTTTACATAAGAGTTTGGGCTAGCCCCATTTACCTTCTTCACGAGGGAAGGAAAATCTTATTCTTGGTCAGCAAATTCAACCTCTGTCTGGTTAATCTTATTCAGAATCAATTTTTGGTTGTCGGATATAGTCTTCATCTCTTTGAGGACATTCTCAAAGTTTGCAGCAACAAAATTGTATAGATCATCAACCATGTCTTTAGTGTTTTTGATTCCATAAGTTGATGGTTTTCCAGATGTTGATGGTTTGCTTGCAGCTGCTGCCCATTTTCCAAACATTCGAGTGAATGTTAGTTTTCTCATGGGGCCTTTATTTTTAATATAAACATCCCCTACTAAGCTTGGGACAGAATGTTTATTAGCCATCGAGCATACAAATCCTCCGAAAGGGAGAGCTGTCCTTGCAGTTGGTTTTTTCACGAGATGCATCATTCTACTGAACATGTAGGAACCTATATCCATCCTCTTTTTTCCCCATATAATAAAGAAATTTTACTCTCTCGGGATGGATGGAAAACTCATGTCCAGTAGGGTTGAGTGTTTGAGATACGTAGGCATGCAATAATTTATACAAAGTTTTTAATTGATCTTTGTATACATTTTGAGGGGTCTTGGCACCCATTGAA